>CAUYON010061824.1:0-39103 GCA_963573935.1 Arctocebus calabarensis
GTGCTCACAGTTCGAGACCAGCTTAAGCATAAGCATGAGTGAGCCACAGTAAAAAGACCCCGTCTCTACCACCAGGAAAGAAGACCACCGGGTGTTGTGGTGGGCGCCTGTAATCCCAGCTTACCTGGGAGGCAACTGGCACGAGGAATTACTACAAGCAAGGACAATGTATAAAAAAAAAAACAAGGAAACTAAGAAGAGTGCAAGCCAACTGAAATTGAAAGCAAAATAAAAAAAAAAAACTCCCCCCAAATAAAACACATCCAAATGCAGTGTGCTTATCAAAAGAACTAATATCTAACGTAAAAATAGTATATTTTTGCTACTCAAAAGTTTATAGAGATTTGCTCATAGCATCTTTCTGCTCTTTAATTTTGCTGCTTCTTGTACTAGAGTTTCCATGCTAAAGCAGAAAAAAAAAGAGTATACTCTTAAGCTAAATCCTATTTTAAAACTAAATCTGGGTTAAGTCAAGAGTTTGAGGTTGCTGTGAGCTGTGATGCCACAGCCTTCTACTATATAGGGGGACTCTGTTTCAAAAAAAAAAAAAAAAGTTTTTTGTTTAGCCATATTAAACTTGGGCTTAAGCGACTCTTTTGCCTCAGCCTCCCAAGTAGCTGGGACTATAGAGGCCTGAAACAACACCCAGCTTTTTTTTTTTTTTTTTGGTTGCAGTTGTTGGTTTAGCAGGCCCAGGCCAGGCTCCAATCTGCCAGCTTTGGTGTATGTAGCTGGCACCCTTACTCACTGAGCTACAGACACCGAGCCAACATAAAACTTTTTAAGTGACTTTCAATAACTTAAATTCTTTTCATGTTACTATATGCTTCATGTATTTTCCATATACATTTAACTCCTAAGTTTGATAACGGCCAATTTGCCACACAATGCAAGTAAATATGGCTGGCATTTGCAAGCTTTCAGTACTTTCAAACCCATTAGTATCAACCCATGTTAAGTGGCTAACATTGGGTATAAAGTAGACAATAGAGGCAACATGGCTGAAGAAAAAGATTCAGTAAAACAAGGGTTACATTAACAGAATCATGATTGAATGGGTGTATGTAAGGCAATTTCAAACAGCTTGCCAAAAGGAAAGCCTCATTTTTCCATTTTCTTGCACAGTATCTAGTTTCTGGCTCCTCATTTCCTCAGTGATCTGGTAATTATGAAATTCTACATAAAGTGTCATCTTTCTTGCAACAAATCAATGAACAGAAAGCTCCCATCAACAGCACAGATATTTTCTAAGGCTCCTGATGATGATTTCCTGAATGTCTACCCCACAAACCACACAGAAAGTTCTTTGAGAACAAACAGCTTCGGCATGTGTGCATAAGTGCAAGTGTGCATTTATTTCAAAATAGGATTAAGAAGTAATGTGCAACTGGCAGTAATGAGCTATATGAATTACTACAAATTTGCCTTTTATTACAAACTTAAGACTGAAATTTAGCCCTTTCCCACTGTTATGGTACAGATAGGGGAAAGAAAAATTCCTCCTCATTGTATATGTGTCCCTACAAATGTATTAAAATTGTTTTTTGCATCCTGTATCACAGATTTATAACAATAGAACCACCACATATATCTTTATGCTTAAGGCATCCCTTTCCTTATATGAAATACAATTAAAAACAATTCTACTGGGCAGCGCCTGTGGCTCAAAGGAGTAGGGCACTGGCCCCATGTGCTGGAGGTGGCAAGTTCAAACCCAGCCCCGGCCAAAAAAAGAAAAAAAAAAAGAACAGAAAAATAATGCTACCTTTATTCTTTATAGTAATCATATAATACAGAGGCAAACATGTGAAAATAAAAATTCTATAGGTTATCAACTAAGATGCCAGGTACACAACTTAAGCCTAAATGTATCTGCTAATAAAGTAATATTATGGAGAAGTTTATTTTAAATACCCTTCCAGCCTACCAAAAATTATAGATATTCCCACTTTTGAAAAGAGCTCCCATCTTCTCCATTGTTTCAATTATTCAGGGCAACCCAGGCTGATAATTACACAGTCCCCAGTTGCTGAGTAAAAGTGATGCTTAATTAGCCAGCAGGAAAGATCGATTAAGATCCGGCAGGGTATCTCCTGAGGTTCTCTCACATTCCTGAAGGGAATAGATTCTGGCTGTGCCCTTCCAAAGGATAAAATTCTCTTTTCAATGAGGTTTTTAGGGTAGATGCTAAGAACAGGTAGACCATGCAAATTAAATCCCAACCACAACCCTGCAGATGCACTTCCTTTCTTCTAAGAGTGCTCAGTTCAAACATTCTGAATCACATTGCAACCAGGTTAGAAAAAGCTAAACTAATACTCACTTATACCCAACTCTCATTCAGTTAACCATTTTAAGCAATAGGTGTTCAGAATACAAATTGTAAAGGAAATTTTTGATTTCCTTCTCCCCTAAGGTAGCGTATACATCTGTCAAATGCTCACATTCTAAAATGCACAAATTAAGCCACAGTCTCAAATTAAAAAAAAAAAGAAAAAAGCACAAAAACACAATGAGCATGATATTCTAACCAGTCTGGGACTAAAACATTCCAACACAGTCAAAGAATCAACTGGGTTAAGTCTGATTTAAGTTGTTTTTGTTTGTTTGTTTGTTTGTTTGTTTATTGGAGAAGAGGGTGTGGAAGTAAAATCAGTACGAAAAATCTCATTACTGTCCAACACCTTTCTGTTGGTAATTTGGACAAGCATAATGTTTAGCTTTTACCATTTTTTTTTAGTTAAATGCAAAAGTGATTAATAAATGCCAACATAAAAATCTAAAACTAAAAGCAGAGTAATTATTTTAAGATGCATCCATAATCGTCAAAACTAAAAGCAGAATTATTATTTTAAGATGCATCCATAATCATCAAAACATTTTTATTTTGATAAACTACATTACGCTGGCCTGCCTCCAATTCAATTCAGTAAATATTTGTTAAGCTTCTATTAAGTATAAAGAACTATGATAGTTGTGTCTTACCTTGTTAATTTATACATCCTTAAAGTAGATTTTACTGATTATAAATTGCTTTAAATCTTGTGAAGAAGAATATTAGAACTAGTTTATACAAACCTGGTTCTGATTTGCTGAAAGCCCCGTAGAATATGGTCTCTGTGGTCCCTCGCAATAGTACTGAGGTTCTCATTCCGCAAACCTTCTGCCAGGAACTCTTCAGTATCTAAAAGAAAAGGAGCACTGATCAACAGAAAAGAAGACTATAGGAGAAAAAGGAAAAATCTAAAAGATTAAGAAATGTGTATTTTTTTTGGTGGCACCTGTGGCTCAAAGGAGTAGGAAGCCAGCCCCATATGCTGAAGGTGGCAGGTTCAAACCCAGCCCTGGCCAAAAAAAAAGAAATGAGTATTTTTTCCTCTTTAAAAATTTGATAGTTGCAGAACAGTGTGAATGTGCTTAATGCCACAGAACTGTACACTTAATAATAGTTAAATGGTACTTTTATATGATGTATATTATGTATATTTTGAATTTTATGTTATATAAATTTTATATTATGTATAAATAGCTAAAATTGTATATATGCTTATAAGTGACATATTCTAATAATTTAAGACCTTTCTATGAATTTAGAAAGCTATCACAAATAGTATTAACCATAAAAATGACTATTTTCTAAGCAATTTTTTGAGTATTTTTTATTTTTTCAAATTAATATGAGGGCACAATTTTTAGGTGACATTGTTCTCACTTCCAGGGTGAAGTTCTAAGCATTTTAAAGAAACATTTACATATTAATTATCTCTGATAACAGTGGATGGTCAATTTCATAAACATATAACTATTACAAATAAGTCACAGAAGGTCACAGGCCAGTAGAAGCTAGTAAGAAATAGCAGTGAATAGAGCTGAAATAAAAAATAGAACTGAACTGCAAAAATCAAGAACCAAAGGGCAGGCATTCAAAGAAGAAGCATTAATTAGGAGATGCATCATCAATGAAAATGACAATGCAACCAAGTGAAGAAACCCACATGGAAAAGAAAAATGTGCCCAAGAGAAAGTAACTGCAATTAATATGAATATACACTATAAAACAGGGACATGATGAAAATACATAATGTGAAACAAATCATGTTATGTTGAAGGAAGAAGTTGGGAAGGTCTATAAATTTTCAAAGACAAAATACATTGATAATAATTATAACTGCCAGACATACTAGCTACACACTTTATTCTACCCAAAAGGCTTATCATCCCCAAAAAGCATATAAGTAATATAGTTAATATTTTCCACCTCCAAAAAATTGTCCCTGAAATATGACATTGTATCACATATAATGCTATGAACTTACAGAGATGTGTTACATAAGCACACCTAAAAATTTGTTTTACATTCATTCACACCACTTAACAACACCAAGCAAAAAATCCTAGATAGCCACCACTAGGATTTTTGATGATACCAAGACCTGGAAATTGAAAATTTCACAAAGAACCATCATCAACATCCAACCCCTGCATTGCATCTATTGCATATGTCATTTAATGAATTCTTCCACGGCCCTTTAAACTCTAAAGAATGAAGAAACTGGTAAATTGAATTAAAAGGCAAAAATTAATGTCATCTGAGATTAAATTCATACAATACATACATCATCACAATAGGATAAAGACCACATGATCATCTCAACAAACACAGAAAAAGCATTTGACGAAATTTATTAGCCCTTCATGACAAAAATACTGAACAATCTAGAAATAAAGGAAGCTTCCTCAAAAAGCATCTACAAAAACACCCACAGTAACCATTGTTCTTAATGGTTAAAGACTAAACACTGTCCTCCTGTTCCTAAGATTAGGACCAAGAGAAGGATGTCTGTTCTCACCACTTACACTAAACATTGTACTGATGACACTAGCCAGGGTGATCAAGCAAGAAAATGAAATAAATATGGATACCATCCAGATTGGAAAAGAAGAAGTAAAGCTGTCTCTATTCGCAGATGACATGATCTTGTATACAGAAAACCCCATATAATTCACTTTAAAAAACTATTAAAACTAATGAAAGAGCTCAGCAAGTTTTCAGCATATAAGATCAATGTACAAAAAAAAAAAATTAACTGTGTTTCCATATAGTAGTAAGGAAAAAACTGAAAATGAGATTAAGAAAATTCCATTTAAGATAACGTTTAAAAGAATTAAATATGAATAAATTTTAACTAAAAAATGCAAAATGTAAATTCTGAAAACTATAAAATATTATTGAAAGAAATTAAAGAAAACCTAAGCAGATAACTCATGTTTGTGATGAGGAGACTTAATATAGATAGTTAAGATGGCAATAACTCCCCGAATTGATCTAAAGATTCCCTCTGAAGAGCTTAGCTGGCTTTTTTTTTTTTTTTTTTTTGGTATAAATTGATAAGCTGATCCCCAAATCAATTTGGAAATTTAAGGAACCCAGAAAAGCCAAAAAGTTTTGAAAGAGGAAAACAAATTTGAAGGACTCACACTTTCTGGTTTCAAAACTTACTATAAAAGCTATAGCAATCGGGCGGCACCTTTTGGCTCAAAAGAGTAGAGTGCCAGCCCCATATGCCGGAGGTGGCGGGTTCAAACCTAGCCCTGGCCAAAAAAAAAAGCAATCAAGACTATATACTACTAGCATATATACTACTAACATGCAAAAGAATGAAGTTGGATGCCTTCTCATACTATATACAAAAAATAAACCCAAAATGGAGATCAAAGATCTAAATGTGAAATCTAAAAATATAAAATTCTTAGACAAAAACAGGCATAAATCTTTGTGACATTAGTCAAAGGTTTCTCACATATAACATCAAGAGAAAAAAAAATAGACAAACTGAGCATACCCCAAATTTAAAAACTATTGTGCTTCAAGGGATACCATCAGGAAAGTAAAAAGACAACCCACAAAGTGAAAGTTTTTACAAGTCATATAGCTGATAAGAGATGTGTATGTGGAATACCTACAAACTCTTTTATCTCAATAAGACAAATAATCCTATTTAAAAATGAACAAAAGGTGCTCTTTCTCTCTCCTCTCTACTCTGTCCCCCACCCTCTTTCTCTCTCTTCTCTTCCCCTGCCCCTCCCTTCTCTCCCTTTCTCTCTCTCTCTCTCTCCTCTCCTCCTTAGTGCTACTCTGCAACATCCCCCACCAATGAAGTCCTTTTATAGAAAAAAGAACAAAAGGGGCGGCACCTGTGGCTCAAAGTAGTAGAGCACCAGTCCCATATACTGGAGGTGGTGGGTTCAAACCCAGCCCCAGCCAAAAAACTGCAAAAAAAGAAAAAAAAATGAACAAAGGAACTGAATAGACATTTCTCCAAAGAAGATACACAAATGGCCAGTAAGCCCAGAAAAAGATGCTTAACATCATTTGTCATCTGTGAAAATTTCAGCCACCAGGGAAAACCATAAAGATATACACTATGATGGCTATAGTCAAAAAGAAAACAAATAAAGAGTGTTGTTGAAGACATAGACGAATTAGAAACCTCATTTATTGCTGGTGCAACCACTTTGAAAGATAGTCTGCCATTTCCTCAAAAAGCTAAATAGAAGATTACCACATGATCCAGCAGTGCTATGAACAGTTATGTACGTAAGAAAAATGCTAGGTGCTATTTTATCCTTGACAGTAATAACTAAAGAAAATGGGTTTGACTATGATTTTTCAAAACACAAATATAATAAAAGTAGAATTAAAGGTAGGCGGTGCCTGTGACTCAAAGGAGTAGGGCGCCGGCCCCATACCAGAGGTGGTGGGTTCAAACCTGGTCCCAGCAAAAAACAGCAAAAAAAAAAGTAGAATTAATGGTATTGAAAATATTTAATATATTTGATGTGTGACACACCTTTTGAGGGCAAGACACGATTATAAGAGGGACTTTACCTAACATTATAAGAGGGACTTTACCTAACAAATGCAATCAGTGTAACCTGGTTTCTTGTACCCTCAATGAATCCCCAACAATAAAAAAAAGGAAAGAAAATATTTAATATAAGAAAATATAGAAAAAATAGCATAAAAATTGAACTCATAAAATGATATATATCATTGATGACAATAATTGTGAAAAGTTAGACTCCCATATTAAAAGCAAAGACTTTCACAGAATATCAAAAAATAAATTTAGGCTGGGTGCCTGTGGCTCAGCGGGCTAAGGTGCCAGCCACATACACCTGAGCTGGTGGGTTCGAATTCAGCCGGGGCCAGCCAAACAACAATAAGTGGCTGCAACCAAAAAAATGGCCGGGCATTGTGGCGGGCGCCTGTAGTCCCAGCTACTTGGGAGGCGGAGGCAAGAGACTTGCTTGAGCCCAGGAATTGGAGGTCGCTGTGAGCTATGATGCCATGCCACTCTATCCAGGGTGACAGCTTGAGGCTCTGTCTTAAAATAAATAAATAAATTTAATTATTATTTAAAACATACTCACCTGAAATAAATAAAAAGGGAATTAAAAGAAGAGAGTACATAAAGTATTCTAATCAATTTTTTTAAAGCAAGAATGGCAGTAATTCACATCAAAGTAGAATTTAAGGAATAATTTAAAACAGGCCAAAGAAGGTCCACTTTATTTGATACAAAGTATGACCTACAATAGAAATAACTGTAATGTGCTAAATAACTTAGTACTAAAACATAGACATTGAGGCCTGGCACAAGGGCTCATGCCTGTAATCCTAGGACCTTGGGAGGCTAAGGGGGGGAGGATCACTTGTGACCAGGAGTTCGAGACCAGCATGAGCAAGAATGAAACCCCCATCTCTACAAAAAATTAACCAAGCCTGGTGGCACGTGTCTACAGTTTACTACTCAGGAGGCTGAGGCAGGAAGACCAGGTATTTAAGGTTGCAGTGAGCTAGACTGATGCCACTGTACACTAGCCTGGGCAACAGAGTAAGACCCTATCTCAAAAAAAGAAAAACACACACACACACACACACACACGCACAGTGAAAATGTGAGAAATATAAACAGAAATCATTGAAAAAACAATGTTAATGCCATTACTAGTCATGGACAAAATAAAGAATGATACGGAGTACTGTCCAATAGAAACAGAATTTGAGCTACACGTGTCATTTTAAATTTTCTCATAGCTTCATTTTTAAAACTATGAATAAAAGGGATGAATTAATTTTAATGATATTTAATTTTCTATTTAACTCAACATACCCCAAATATTATCATATTGGTTTCAATATGCGATCAATGTAAAAAAAAATTATTGGGACATTTTGCTTTTTTTGTCTTATATCTTCAAAACTCTGTATGCATTTTACACTTACAATACATTTCCATTCAGACTAACCACATTTTATATGCTCAATAGCCACAGTGAGAAAGGAGCTAACACATTGGACAGTAAATACAGAGGATTCAAATATAATTAATAAGAAAGATAAAAAGAGTGGACTAAATTTTGTGACCTAAAAACAAAATACATATTTTATAAACTGCCATGGAAAAATCTATAAAAATTGATCAAACGCTGTATCACAAAGAAACAGCAATAATTTCTTAAAAACTTAAAATTAGGAAGACCTTATTTTCTGGCCACAATGAAAGAAAACTAGAATTTAATATTAAAAAGAGTAAACAAAATCCTCCACAGTTAAGACACTGAAAACACGCACTCCTATATATATCATGGGTCAAAGTGAAACTCAAAAATTATAATTATAATTACCACCTATGTAGAAAATAATCTATATAAAATATTATAAGAGGCTGGGTATGGTGGCTCACCCTTATAATCCTAGCACTTGGGAGGTCGAGGCAGGAAGATCCTTTGAGCTCAGGAGTTTGAGACCAACCTGGGCAAGAATGAGACCCCCATCTCTTCTTCTTCTTCTTTTGTAGAGACAGAGTCTCACTTTATTGCCCACAGTAGAGTGCCTTGGTGTCACAGCTCACAGCAACCTCCAACTCCTGGGCTTAGGTGATTCTCTTGCCTCTGCTTCCCGAGTAGCTGGGACTATAGGCGCCCGCCACAACGCCAGGCTATTTTTCTGTTTAGCAGTTCAGCGGAGGCCAGGTTTGAACTCATCATCTTTGGTATACGGGGCCGGCGACCTACCCACTGAGCCACAGGCGCTGCCCGACCTCATCTCTTTTAAAAAAGCAAATATTGCCTAAGCCCAGGAGTTGGAGGTTGCTGTGAGTTGTGTGACGCCATGGCACTCTACCGAGGGTGATAAAGTGAGACTCTGTCTCTACAAAAAAAATAAAAATAAAAATAAAATAAAATAAAAAAGAAAATATATACATATACTTATATATATAAGAAATAATAATAGAAAAATTAGCCAGATATTTTGGTGGGCATCTGTAGTCCCAGATACTTGAGAGGCTGAGGCAGGAGGATCACTTGAACCCAGGAGTTTGAGGTTGCTGTGAGATGCCATGACACTCTAGCCTGGGGTAACAGAGTGAGACTCTGTATCAAAAAGAAAAAGAAAAAAATATTATAAATTATGAGCAGAATTGTACAGTGACAAACTTGTGGACTTGACAATGTTAATTAAGAAAGAATAAAAATAAACACAATAAGCAGCAAACTCAAGAAATCAGAAAACAGCAACAAAACAAGTCTATGGAACACAGGAAGAAGGAAACAATAAAGATAAAAGCAGAAATTAATGAATCAGAACAGTGGTTTTCTAACAGTGCTCTTTGGAGTTATAAGCCTCCGCTAAGGAAGAGGAGTGGGAAATTCCCTTCCTTCCCCTCACTCTCCTTTGCTTTAGTCACAAGTACTTGCCTAATACACCAAGATTTCATATAAGATTTTATTTCATGAAAGGGTTCCATTGTACAACTTAGTGGTTAAAAACCACTAACCTTAAAAATAGGGAGGGAAAGGTATAAATGCTAAGTAAGTGTGAGAGCCAGGATTTCCCAGAAGTGAAGAAGAAATTGAACAAATTGACAAAGTATTAGCAAATGCAACCAAGAAAAAAAGGGGAGGAAAGAAAATGTACAAAAACTAGAATAAAAGGAGCAACAAGGAATTATTATTTTTAGAAAAATAATAAAGTGTTTTATAAAAATGATAAGATTTCAGGTTTTTTAATTTTTGTGTTTGTGCTTTTATGTACAGTTTAAGTTTTGTTATAGTGAGGATCATTTTACTCCTTTAAACAGCTATTTTCAAAAGTAAAGTGCCACATAAACAAAATGAAATTGCATGCAAATAAATCTGAAATTTTCAATGAAATAGTTTTTGAGAAAAACACAAATTTCTAAAACTGAATTGAGAAATGCAAAACCTCAATACTGAATAAGGTAGTAAACAAGGGGGGAAAGGTTGCCCCCTCTATTCAAGTTTAGATAGTTTTACAAGACATGTTTTTCAAACGTTTAAATAAGAAAAATATTCTCATTCTACATAAACTATCCCAGAGCATAGAAAAAGAGTGAAGGCTCAAATATTTGGTAAAAGCTAGCAAAATCCCAATTCTAAAAGATAACACAAAAGAAAAAGAGGAAAAACTCAAATATTTGATAAAAGCTAGCCAAATCCCAATTCTAAAGACAACACAGGGCCAGGTGTGGTGGCTCACACCTATACTCCTAGCACTTGGGAGGCTGAGGCAGGTGGATTGTCTGAGCTCACAGGTTCGAGACCAGCCTGACCCAGAATGAGACCTTGTCTCCAAAAAAATACCTGGGCATGTGGCAGGTGCCTGTAGTCCCAGCTACTTGGGAGGCTGAGGCAAGAGAACTGCTTGAGCCCAAGAGTTGGAGGTTACTGTAAGCTATGATGCCATAGCACTCTACCGAGAGCAACAAAGTGAGACCCTCTCTCAAAAAAATAAAATACAAGACAAAAAGTAATCAGTTTAATGTTAATATAGAGGCAAAACTTCTAAGTAAAATACTAGGAAATCAAACCTAGTAGTATATTTAAAGAATAGTAAGTTTATCCTGGAAATATAAATGTGTTTCAATATTACTAATTCATTATACATTTCTTTAGTCAGGTGACAGAAAGTCTGTAGAAATGTCCTGATAAATGGTAAAACGCCCATCAAATGGTATTTATTATGTATTTGTGACAAACTGTACTAAAGTAAAAGAATACCTTCTTAACTTAAGGAATACATGTCACAAACCAGCATCATACTCATTGCTGACAAACTAATGTCATTATCATTAAAATACAAAACAAGACTGGGTTGCCAGCCACCTCCACTATTGATTAGAAATTTCTGGAGATTTAGACAAAAGGAAGCCTCTAAGAAGAGGAGAAAATGTCATTATGTGCAGAAATGAAAACCACACAAAACCATCAATTTGAAAACTGTTTTAAAATTGTAAGAATTCAGTAGACTATCCAGAATAAAAATTTTAAAAATCAATAGTTTTCCAGGTAATAGAATTGGAGCATTGGACTAACTTTCTCATAAATAAAATTTGTCAACATTGAACAAAATATAAAAAAAAAAGCTATTTTAAGGCACTGAACAGCTATCAAATGCAGGCAGAATGGATTTGATCCTGAAAAGAAAGATATTGCAGGGTGAGCTTTGTGTTTATATAGGTTCTTACCTAAGTATATTCCCATTGCATGTGGTGTGAAATGGCTAGGGAGTACCCTGGGGCAAAAGTTTAGTAGTTTGTAGACAACATCAAAAGTTACAACTTACATATAATTGGTGTCCAAAAAGAAGACCAAAAACAGAATAGGATAGAAAAAGTACCAGAAAAAGAGAATTTCCAATTTAGTGAAAAATATCAATTTATAGATTGAAGAAGTTAAGTGACATTCAAGTAGAATAAATACCGAGACAACTAAACATAGGCACTTAGGCACTCTGCAGTCAAAATGCTGAAAACCAAAGAGAAAGAGGAAAAAGTTCAAAGCAGTCAGAGAAAATGACCTATTACTTATAGGAGAACAATGATAAGAATGAAAGCTGAGTTTCATCAAACATAAGGAAGGCCAAAAGACACTAGAATGATATATTTAAAGTGTTGAAAGGAAAAACAAAACCATGTCAACTCAAAATTCTATATGCAGTGATAATGGCTATCAAAATACGAAGGCAAAAAGAAAGACATTTTTCAGATAAACACAATACTGAATAGGTCAGGCATGGTGGCTCAGGCCTATAATCCCAGCACTCTAGGAGGCAGAAGTGGGTGGACTGCCTGAGCTCATAAGTTCAAGATTAGCCTGAGCAAGAGCAAGACCCCATCTCTAAAAACATAGCCGGGCATTGTGGTGGGCGCCTGTAGACCCAGCAGCTCAGGAGGCTGAGGCAAGGGGATCACTTGAGCCCAAGAGTTTGAGGTTGCTATGAGCTATGACGCCATGGCACTACCCAGGGTGCCAAAGTGAGACCCCCCAAAAAAACAAACTGAATAAATCTTTTGCAGGAAATTTGCAGTAAAAGAAATATAAGGAAGTTCACCATACTAAAGTGAACTGACAACAGTGGGAAACATATATCAGAGCCCCAAAATCCTAAATATATGAGTAAATTTAAAACATCATTTTTCTCTTCTTAATTTCTCCAAGAAATAGCAGGCAAATTTAAAGCACAAGTTATAACACTTGCAATGCACAGTTTATAACATATGTACAAAACATATGACAGTAACGTATGTCACAAATAATATTATTTGTCACAATAATTTTATTATTGACAACAATAATACTGAGAATGAGGAAGGAGAGTAAACGAAACCCCAATACTTTTCTTGGTATGATATCAACTCGAAATGAACTGTGCTAAGAAACAGGATCTAATCACTACAGCAACCTTAACAAACAAAATAAAGAGGTACAGATTTAAAAAATAGAAAAATTAAAATGTAATACTAAGAAACATTTGATTGTTTTTTTAAAGGCTAATATTAAAAAAAAAGTGACATAGCTGGGTGCGGTGGCTTACCATGTATAATCCTAGCACTCTGGGAGGCCAAGGCAGGTGGATTGCTTGAGCTCAGAAGTTCGAGACCAGCCTGAGCCAGAGCAAAACCTCATCTCTAAAAATTGGCTCAGCGCCCATAGCACAGTGCTTATGGCATACACTGAGGCTGGTAAGTTCAAACCCAGCAAACCCATTGAAAAGCAATGAAAAGATGCCCAGCATCATATCACATACAATTGCAAATTATAACAATAATGAGATGTCATGACACACCTATCAGAATGCTTAAATTCCAAAAAACTCACAATATCAAAGGCTGGTAAGGTTGTGGAGCAACTGGAAAGTGTCATTCATTATTGATGGGACTACAAAATGGGACAGCCACATTGGAAAGCAGTTTGGCAGGTTTTTAGAAAGCTAAACATAGTCTTATCATAAAATCCAGCAATCACGCTCTTAAGTATTCACCCAATTGAGCTGAAAATTAATGTCCACACAAAAACCTGCACATAAATGTTTATAGTAGTCATTTCATAACTGCCAAAGAGTGGAAACAACCACAATGCCCCCCAATAGGCGAATGGATAAACAGTGACACATTCATACAATGGAATATTAATCAATGTTGAAAAGAAACCATCAAGCCACAAAAAGGCAGGGAAGAGCCTCAAATGCATATTGGTAAGTCAAAGAAGCCCATCTGAAAAGGCTACTTACTAAATAAATGTGATTATCTGACATTCTGGAAAAGACAACACTATAGACAGTAAAAAAAAAAAATCAGTACGTAGCAAGGAGTTCAAGACAGTGGGGGAAGGATAGACAAAGCACAGAATTTCCTTACGTGTGGGCTACACCATAGCAACTTTCTTCCAAAGAGTACAGTATGCAAAGGGTAAATAATGACTAACTTCACAGTGGAGAAACATGACAAACATTATGTCAGCCAAGTGATCAAGGTCAACATCATAGTCATGTTGATAGTATGGACTTTGATAAGATGTGATGAAAATAGCACTTTCTCTGTGATCTTCCTCCCAAAGCCCATAAGCCCAGTCTAATCATGAGAAAAACACCAGACAAATTCAAATAAAGGGTCATTCTACAATACACCTGACCAGTACTCTTCCAGAAAACTATGGAAGTCAGCCAGGTGGGAGGATTGCTTGAAGTCAGGAGTTTGAAACCAGCCTGAGCACAAAGGAGATCCTGTCTCTATAAAAAATTAAAAAACTAGCTAGGCATGGTGGCACACATCTGTAGTCCCAGCTACTTGGGAGGCTGGGGAAGGAAACTCACTTGGGCCCGGGAGTTTGAAGTTGCAGTGAGTTGTGATGACACCACTACACTCTAGCCCAGGTGACAGATCAAGACCCTTCCTCAAAATAAATAAATAAATAAATTTGTAAAACTGTCAAGGTCATCCAAAACAAGGAAGATCTAGGAATGGTCCAAATAAATTACAGATTTTAGTTAATAATGTATCAGTATTGGTTCATTAATTGTAACAAAAATATCATAGTAATATAAAGTGTTAACAGTGAGGGAAATAGGGGGTGGGGGGGGTGGGAGGAGGAATAGGGACTCTGTACTGTCTACTCAGTTTTTCCATAAATCTAAAACTGTTCTAAAAAATAAAGTCTATTAATAAAATAAGTGGTAGATAGTATAATCTTAATTTTTGGCAAATAAAAGAATATTAGATTCCATTCATTCATTCTTTTTTTTTTTTTTTTTTTGCAGTTTTTGGCTGGGGCTGGGTTTGAACCTGCCACCTCTGGTATATGGAGCCAGCGCCCTACTCCTTTGAGCCACAGGCACCTCCTACTTTCAATTCATTCTTTAACCTAATTTTCACTGACTTTTTCCTATCTGCCAGTCGGGGACTGTGATGAACACCAGAATATTAATAATGGTCATCACTGGATAGTGGAGTTATAGCCATTTTTATCATTTTCATACTCTCTATATTTTTAAATGTTCTAAAAATATATGTTTTAGAATTGGGGGAAAAAAGTAAATAAAATCATTATGCAAGCATGAAGCAACATGATTCACAGTTTGACTACATAGACTTTAATTTTCATTGTTCATCTTCATTTTACTCAGTGGTAGTGGACTCAGCTGGTTTTTAGAGAGTCAAGAACAAAGAAAGGAAGGTGCTTCAGGCTGAAATAAAGGGAGAAATAAAGAAGATTCTACAGAAGGTGGAGCACTAAAGTGCATACTTTATTCTGGCAGAGGACAAATACTATATGTGGGTGTGTGTAGATATACATATATATAACATTATATATAATTATTCATATATAAATATATGCAGGGTGGCCATAAAATTTGTTTACAATTTTCCTTACTAAATTATTTTCTCCCCAGCTCTCTTGAGTAATAATTGACAATCCTTACTAAGTTCTTATAAGTAAAATATCTTATGTAATTATTATCAGTGTATACCAAAATTGTTAATAAGAAATTAACATGATATAATCATCTCCTAACTAATGTCACTAAGAACAAGTTGATATTTGTATTATGACTTTACATTTTAAGTTTTGCTTCAAATTAATTTTTTGAAAGACTTCCTTTCAAAACACTTTCGGAGCTCACATGCTATTTTTTTTTTATTTTTTATTATTTTTTTTTTGAGACAGAGCCTCAAGCTGTCACCCTGGAGAGAGTGCTGTGGCATCACAGCTCACAGCAACCTCCAACTCCTGGGCTCAAGAGAGTCTCTTGCCTTCACCTCCCAAGCAGCTGGGACCACAGGCGCCCGCCACAACACCTGGCCATTTTTTGGTTGCAGCCACCATTGTTGTTTGGCGGGCCTGGGCTGGATTCGAACCCACCAGCTCAGGTGTATGTGGCTGGCGCCTTAGCCCATTGAGCCACAGGTGCCGAGCCACTCACATGTTATTTTAAGTGCTTGTTTTCTCACCTGCACCTACTCAGGGGAATAAGAGAACACAAAAACAACCTCTTTCATATGTCTCACCAGATTTAAAAAAAATTTTTTTTTAAAAAAAGCATGCCCACAACTAGAAAAATAAGCATATAAGCAAGAAAACATAAGGAAGTCAAAAGCAACATCTATATGAAGAATTTTATCTCTAATATCATACACACTTCCCAATTCATTTTATGATGCCAACATAACCCTGGTACCAACACTTGATGAAGACATTAAGGAAAGAAAATTACAGACCCGTATATAATACATTTTCTCTTTAGTTTAAGAGATAATGCTATTTACAATGAATATAACCCATAGGCGCCTGAGCAACCCTGTTTGGAACACATTACTCACCACTGAACAGGGAAAAGATTTTAAAAGGTCCTTCAATATATCACCATGATTATTTAATCAAGGTCACCATTCATTCCATAAAGCGAATGATTCTTTTACAAACAAGAACTCTTCCAATATAAGCATCATGTCCAGTCATATAAGGATGGCTTGAGCTCCCTGCAAACCACCACCACTAGGGTAAAAGTACCACTAATTGCACAAGAATGCCCCCTAGGGGCCTCTGACGCCACAGCACTCACTCCACATAGTACCCAATGCTACAGGGTCTTCCCAGTCACTTTCAACTGGAGGGTGAGCCACGAATGTGGTGTTAATGTCCTCATACCAAAGAGAAAAGATAAAATTCAAAACCTACCATAAACAATGTCACCCTGTCTGAATGCATTTATTCTTCAACAAATACTTATTGAGTATTTATTACATGCTAAGCACCAAAAATGTGAACAAGATAGACCTACTTAAAGAGTTCACAGTCTAATGAAGAACACAGACTTAAAAAGACAATTAGAATAAATTGTGACAATAAGGGAAGTGGTGGGTATACAGACAGAGGCACCTACTCCACAGGGGAAGGTAGGTCAGAGGAGACCTCTTGGAAAACTGATCTTTCATCCGGAACCCCCAAAGTAGCAAGCCAAGTCTGCCTTTGGGGGAGAGGGGAAGAGTTGGTGGGATGAGGAAAAGAATGGCCCAAGCACAAGCTATATCACGTGCAAAGGTATGGAGGTTAGAGAGGGCAGTGTAGTTGTAGTGACCGAATGAATTTCAACTGGAGGGCAGAACATAAAAATCAGGGCAGGCGGCAAAGAAGTGAAAGATTAGTCTGGACACAAGCTTTTGACAATATACAGTGTTTGTACTAAAGTAATAGACAATCATTTTAAGTCCCATATTTAAAAGATAAACACAGTTCAGCTCTGGCAATGATGTAATTCACAGCTGCCCCCAAACAAAAATCCCATCAGCTTCCAGGCAGTTTATGACATCTATGCCAGCAAATCAGAGTAGGAAAAACAAATAGAAATACAAATAAAAAACAAATAGAAAAAGATGACCAAAGGACAAGGGAACCAAGGGTATATATAACATTAGAGACATGACATGATCATCACACCTGGCAAAAAAACACCATAGATTTTAAGCTCCCGCTGAAAAGATTCTGACTTGGCAGGATGCAGACTGGTGAAAGTTTTTGACATTCTCCCCAGTTCTCTGATCTTGTTTATTGACAAGGTTACCTTTTGTTTATTTGGAGGAGAACAACATTATGAATCGCATTTTCCAAACTACTTGAAAGATTTTAAGATTGCTTCCTTCTGTTTCCTGAGAAATGCTTCTAATAGGCTGAGAGAAAAAAAATTTTTAGTTGTTTCTCCCTAACAGTTGCAAATGTTTTGTTAATATGTATGTTTCTAAACTCAAAACTTAACTTCAATCAAACTTTTTTTGGAGGCAGGATGAATGACCCAATGTTGAAAACAATTCCACCTGCCAAATACCAGTCAAAGTGCTCCTAGAGGGGATATTCTGTAAAAGTATTTGAACTGCTAATGCAGAACATTTCTGAAAGGGAGAATGGCATAAATTTCTGCCTATTTGGGCATTTGAAATTTTTGTTCATAGGAAAAAGAGTTAGCAGAAGTTAAAATGATCTACCAAGTTAATTCTACAAAGTTTAAAGGTGGGCAGTATTTCAGGCCCTCTCTTTAGTAAAATGAAGTCCCATGTACTCTTTAAGAGCAAATGCTTGTCCTAGCTGGGCACAATCTAGAAATGTCCATTCTCTCTCTTTGCTGCTGATTTTATTCTCATTTTGCTTCAACAGCCCTCTGCTGACATCGGCCACTATCCCTTCTCCACCTCCCAGTCCCCCTCCTCTTATCCCAGCACCTCCAAACTTGCTGGCAGCCACACTCTCAACCGGAAGATGGAGCAGCAGATGAGAGGGCAGGGCAGGAAAAGAAGAGGGAGACGCGAAGAGAGGAAATTCTGTTCTCTCCTCCCTCTAGCTCCTTCCACAGATTCTCACCTCTTCCCTGTGTGGGGCCCCATTCCCCCTCTCGTCTGTCTCTTTACATGGGCTCTTCCCTAATCCTCAGAACAGCAACCTGGCTCTCATCAGCTCCTCTCTCCTTCCCAGCCCTGCCCTTTGGAGTCATTCCCCATCAGAACTTGGGATTAGGGAAGAAGGGAATAAAGAATGTGCTGTCCCTGACTAGCGAGGAGGAAGCATGTGGAAGCAAGTGATGCCCAGGCTTAAGTAGAGAAAGAGTTTCTGGAAGCCCAACTTGGAAGCTGGTGGACCATCAAAATATTTTGTCTATAGTCCTCTTTTCCAGGTATATACTTGCAAAGTAGTTTTTGTTATTTATTATTTATTTATTTATTTTTTGAGACAGAGTCTCACTCTGTGGTCCTCAGTAGAGTGCCAGAGCATCATAGTTCACAGCAACCTCAAACTCTTAGGCTCAAGTGATTCTCTTACCTAAGCCTCCTTAGTAGTTGGGACTACTGGCGCCTGCCAGCATGCTTGGCTAGTTTTTCTATTTTTAGTAGAGACAGGGTCTTGTTTTTGTTCACACTGGTCTCAAACTCCTGAGTTCAAGCAATCCACCTTCTTCAACCTCCCAGAGTGCTAGGATTACAGGCATGAGACACCATGCCCAGCCACTTGCAAAGCAGTATTTTAAAATAGGTTAGCTATCAGCCTATAAAACATGGTTCTTTTCCCCGCTAAAAACAGTGTTTCCATAAAAAAAAAGAATACCTAAAGGAATATTGGAAAATTATTGATTGGTTTTTTAAATTCTAGGAGCAGGATGCTATTTAACCTCATCTCTTACATTTTTCAGCGATATCTAGCATTTTTTTCTAATGAAAAAGGAAATGTTTAATTTATTTTACAGATGCTTCATCCTGAACACTTGGAAGCAGTTAAAGCTTTAACGAGCAGACATCACCCCTCCAGCATGGAGGTGGGACCTGTGTGGGGAAGAGTGGAGGGGAAAAAAGGTATATTGTGATTGTGGAGGAAAAATGAAAGGAGACCCAAGGGAAAAGGCCTCCCACGAGCCCATCCCAGGACTCTTTGCATTGGTGGTGGTAGCCAGGGAGTAAAAATGTGTTTGCACCATCCCCAGGACTTCCATAAGTGAACTGTTAACAGTAAGACATCCTTTCTAATAACAGACTATGCTTTACCACAGTGTCATGCCTGGCAAACCATTCCCATTAAACCAAAACAATCTTCACCTTGCCAGGAGTAGAAAACCATATTTCATTCTAGGTTATCTGACTATTTTATACATTTAAAGATGTCACAGCTATCCCTTTAAAGTACACATTGCTCTTTTACAGAAGAAACCAAGCTGGTTGATCACTCAACTTCTGTAAGGACTCATTGACAGGTTCTGGTATAAACAAATATAATTCCTAATTCCTTGTCACAGTTATACTGACCTCATCACGCCATTAGGATTTCTGCGGTCATTCTTGTATATCTCACTAAAATCAAACCTCTAAAACTTTAGTGTTTAATGTCCCTGTCCTATTAATCAAAGCCTTCATGAAACCTTGTCTTATCTATTTTCTCACCAATTAAATAAAAGTACCATCACGTTCATACTTTGTTACTTAAATTAAATGTTTCATCTGAAAATTAATTGGCATCCTTAAGGCATATACTTTTTACCTGGTGTTAAGAGGGAAAACTTGCTGGCAAGGCTAAAGTCATACCTGTCAGCTTTATTTTGGTTTGCAAGAAGTTGTCAGCATACAATAGAAAACCTGTCAGCATGTTCTGGTTGTGGTTACATTCAACCTGTTGATTGTTTCTGCCCCATGACCCAAACAATGCATGGTGTTTATATTTTTAGTTCTCCTTCTACCTTCGGTAGAGGAAAAATTTTAAATACCCCTATACTCACAGCACAGAGAAAACAAAAACCAGAAACTAAAACACAGAGAGTACTTTAGATTAAGTTTTAACTAGTGGCCAGCCAAGAAATCCAGATTAATACTTGTAATCTTCATTTTAGAGTCTAAGAATCTATCCCATAGAAATATTTATAATAAGATGCACAGATAAAAATGTTTTCTACAGCAGTATGGAAATATAAAATATTTGGAAACAACATAAACATCCATCTATAGGACAATAGATACATAAATTGTTAAATACCTGCAGCTGTTTAAATATATAACATGTATATACACACATAGATGGATGGATACATAGATTGATTATGCAACAAAGTCTCCAATACTGCTATGCTTAAAAAACAAGAATTATGGCTCGGCACCTATATAGTTCAGTGGCTAGGGCACTGGCCACATACACCAGGCTTGGCAGGTTCGAACCTGGCCCAGGCCTGCCAAACAGCAATAATAAGAACTACAACAAAAAAATAGCTGGGCGTTGTGGTGGGCACCTGTAGTTCCAGCTACTTGGGAGGCTGAGGCAAGAGAATCGCTTAAGTCCAAGAGTTTGAGATTGCTGTGAGCTGTGACACCACGTACTCTACCAAGAGCGACATAGTAAGACTCTGTCTCAAAAAAAAAAAAAATTATATATACTTCTGTGTTGCACAAATATTCTAGGATAAAAATACATTTATCAGATATTTTTGTAACTAACAAAAAAAGTAAATGGACCATGACATTCACCAGAATATCTAAAAATAAAATGACTGCAGGCTCGGCGCCTGTGCCTCAACAGGCTAAGGCTCCAGCCACGTACACCTGAGCTGGCAGGTTTGAATCCAGCCCGGGCCTGCCAAACAACAATGACGGCTACAACCAAAAAATGGCCGGGCGTTGTGGTGGGCGCCTGTAGTCCCAGCTACTTAGGAGGCGGAGGCAAGAGACTCGCTTAAGCCCAGGAATTGGAGGTTGCTGTGAGCTGTGATGCCACAGCACTCTATCCAGGGTGACAGCTTGAGGCTCTGTCTCAAAAAAAAAAAGAACAAACCTACAGAACCTATCTCATTCATAACCTGGGACTGTTTGTATATGTATGTGTCATTTATTTTAACCAAGATTTTGTGTAATTAAATCATACCTTAATAAAGTACTAAGAAAGAAGGGGGGGTGGATGGAAGAATGAAAGGGAAGAAAGCAAGGAAGGAAGGAATATAATGGATGGATGGATAAAGAAGTTAACACAAAAAGTTACCAGAAAGAAAAATTATTTTAAAGGGAATATGATGTTAAGGTTTATGAAAATGTAATTAGAGATTTTTTTTGTAGCTATTTAAGTACCCTAGCACTTTTCATACTTGATTTGTAATACATGGTACTTCAATTAATTCCAACTCTACTACAATATTGGCTTAAGTAAGTACAAATAAGTGCCACTCCATACATTTTAGGCAGCTCTTATTCTGAATCAAAATTTTATTTACTAACATACTAATATTAGATGTCAGCAAAATGTTAGGTGGAGATCCTAGATGAGAATTTAAGTAATTCATAAATGATTTTATCAAAGCCATTAGCTGGGTGGCGCCTGTGGCTCATCGAGTAAGGCCCGGGCCCCATATACTGAAGGTGGTGGGTTCAAACCCGGCCTCGGCCGAACTGCAAACAGAAAAATAGCCAGGCGTTGTGGCGAGCACCTGTAGTCGGAGGCTACTTGGGAGGCTGAGGCAAGAGAATCACCTAAGCCCAGGAGTTGGAGGTTGCTTTGAGCTGTGATGCCACAGCACTCTACCCAGAGCGATAAAGTAAGACTCTGTCTCTCCAAAAAAAAAAAGCCATTAGCCTTCAGGAAAATTTGCTGGCTGCTACGACCACTCTGTTCCTGAGCCCAGATCTGTCCTATCTTTCCTGGAAAATCTAAATAGTAAAATTAAACAGTGGAATTCAAAGACTCCAAACCTGAAAAGCCATCTGTTATAATCACCTATAATGCAGTACTGACAAACCAGAAAAGCAAGCAATGAACTTGGAAACACAAGGGAAATAAATATGAGTAAATGTAGCAGAAATTATAGGATTTCTGTAGGGTGTAATGGCTTATAACATGAAAAAATTAGATCTATGATAGTTATGTCAATATGTTAAGATTCTCAGATGATAGTAAAACTTGCAACTTACCTTATTTTTCTCTCTGTAAAATGATTAAAAACTGTGTAAGTACCATACTTATGAAACCAGGCAAAAATATTATTTTAATAACTGGTACTACAATTCTTCTTAAGGAAAGAATTGCCATTGTTTGGTAAAATGACTTGTTTTGTTGTGTGTGAGTGTTGATGGGAACCTAGACAACTAAAAGATAGTTAAACTGCCTTTTCACGTGACAAGAAAAAAAATTTTTTTGGCTTTGCTCCAGATAGAATAAAGGGGAAAAGTGGTAATGAGAAGGCATAAGGCTGAAAAGTAAATCAGGTGAAGGACCAGAGCATACGTTCTGATACCTGGAGTGGCAAAAGGGTATGTAGGAACAGGAATGTCTAATGCTCCAACTGAAATCTTTTGCATGACTCCAATGCAAACCCCTCCATGCACGCCCTGAATCTCCAGTGTTGTCCTCTACATTCAAAGAGACTTTATATGTATAGGCTTTTGCAGAAAATGACAAAGAGGATATGTCCAGACCAGGGTTTCTCAAACTCAGCACTACTGACAATTTGGGCTGGACGATTCTTTGCTGTAGGGGTTGTCCTGTATACTACAGGAAGTTGAACAGCATCCTGAGCTTCTCCCCACTAAATGTTTGTAGTTCCCTCCCAGTTGTGATAACCAAAATGTTTCCAGACGTTGCCAAACATTCCTGAGGGACAAAATCACTCTGGGTGGCCTACACCAGTCACAACCCAGGATTGACAGGATGCATAGGAGCAAGGGAGCCTGGTCGGAAAGTTGACCTTGAGAATGTGCCCTCCTCGAGACTTACCCAGATCTTGAGGAGAGCTATGGGCTTCCACCAGGAGTAGCTGTTACTTAGAGTTCAAAAGGCCCAGAAGCCCATCTACTATGTAGGCTATACCTGAATATTCTACAATTCCATTTTAATTAACGAACAAAAGGGAGAAAGGGAAGAATAATTTTTTTAACTGAGAATTAATGCAAAAATATTATTTTACACACACAAAAGACAATATGTTCTGTAATGAGATAAGGAACCCATATCCATCCTGATACATGCTCAATCCATCGTGTGGAAACAGACTAGGAAAAGTTTCAAGTGCTGCCTCAGAGAATTTCTTGGTTGTGAAAGAAATTTTCAGCTGAAACATCAGAGTAGAAAAATTATATCTTTGGGGCTAGGCACAGTGGCTCACATGTGTAAACCTAGCACTCTGGGAGGCTAAAATGGGAGGAATGCTTGAAGCCAGGAATTCAAGAACATCCTGAGCAAGAGTAAGACCCCACCCCCACAAAAAATAGAAAAATTAGCCAGGCATTACAGTGGGCACCTATAGCCCTAGATACTCAGGAGGCTGAGATAGGAAGATCATTTGAGCCCAGAAACTTGAGGCTTCAGTGAGCTCTGATGATGCCACTGTACTCTAGCCAGGGCAGCAATGTAAAACTTTGCCTCAAATTAAAAAGAAAAAATTGTATGTTTGGAAATCTATAAGAGTAAAGAAAATTCAGTGAATTGCAGACTAGGTGACAACAAAAGCAACAAGGCTAACTTTCTCCTTCTACTGTAAAGTATCTCATTGAAATAATTACTAGACTCTGAAGGAAAGAAATAGATGAGATCTTAAAAGAATCTCTACAAGACTCCCCTAATGTAGAAAAGCAAGGATTGACCACCAATATAGACAAAAGGCCAAGTCTAAGAGTTTTCCTCTGGAAAGGTAGCTGCAAAAAAAACCAAAAAACAGGTCAATAAGATTTCTTCAAATAAAAACATTTAAAATTTTATTTACCAGACATTTATATTTATATAGTGTTTAATATATGCCAGATACTACCCTACATTCTTTTCAAATATTTATTTCTTTATTCTTCATATAAATCGTATATAATAGGATATATTATTCCCACTTTATAGATGAAGAAACTGAGGCCCAAGGTCAAATGGGTAGTAAGAAAATGGCAGAGATAGGATTTGAATCTAGGCAAACTTAAAATGTGCTGGGTGTGGTGAATCATGCCTGTAATCCTAGCACTCTGGGAGGCCAAGGCAGGTGGCTTGCCTGAGCTCATGAGTTCAAGACCAGCCTGAGCCATAGCAAGACTTCATCTCTTTAAAAAAAAGGAGCCAGGCATTGTGACAGGCACCTGTAGTACCAGCTACTTGGGAGGTTGAGGCAAAAGACTAGCTTAAGCCTAGCTAAAAGGCTTAAGCCTAGCTTAGACTAGCTTAAGAGGCTGAGGTAGCTGTGAGCTGTGATGCCACGGCATTCAATCCCAGGATGACTGAGACTCTGTCTCAAAAAAATAAAAAGAATTTAGGCAAATTGCACATAGAGAAAATCTACAACACCCATGAGAAAACACTATAGTTCCAAAAAAGAAAGAAAATTTTAAAAACCATCTGAAGAACTAGAGAAAATGCCTCTCTCTCAAGTAGATTTATTACTAAAGAATGGAAATGTTTAGAATATTTCTAATTCTCAACAATACCCAAAAAGTCATTACATGTATAAATCAGAGCTTTATACATGTAATGAAAATGAAACAATGAATGATGAGGAAAGAACACATGGAAACTTTATAAATGAACGTTGGATTTAAAACCATAATGAAAGCAATGACAAATGACACAATAAAAGAAACGAAACAGAGATCAGATCAGAGTCTAATATATGTATGGTATAAACCCCAGTGAGACAGAATAAAACAGATGGAGCAGAAGCATGATAATTCAAAGAAAACTTTCCCAAGTCAAAGAAAAACCTGAGCCCATAGATTGAGAGGGTTCATTACAGACCGCACAAAATTATTAGACATTTTAAGATCTGGACACAATCTAATGATATGTTTGAGAACAAAGAAAAATATCTCATGAACATCCAGGCAAGTGGTGGGAGGAGTGGATTATAAAAGAAAGATATCACACTGGCATCAGACTTCTCCTCCACAAAGTTGAAGACCAGAAAATAATGGGACAATTTCTAGAGGCTGAGTTGGGGGAGGACAAAAGAAGGGGAAGAGTGAGACCTGAGAGCTGCATGCCCACAGCTAAGTTTACATAAAACAAGAGAGACACATTCTCAGACATGGAGAGTCTCAGACAGTATATTATCCAAGTACCCTTTCTGAGATACTCACACAGCATTATATTCTAGATGATCATCCACAAGGGCTTTAGTCACTGTCCACTGTGGCTACTGAGTGGCTGAAATGCAGCCAGTGCAAATGAGGAACTGAATTTTTTGTTTTATTTTAGTTAATTTAAATCTCAATAACTGTGTGTGGCTAGCAACACAGTCTAAATATCTAAGCGATAAAACAAAGAGCTCAAGAATAAAAAAGTCACAATAGCAAAATATAAGTAATGAACAAATTAAACAGGAAAAAATATCCCTTATAATATTTCTTACGGATAGGCTTTTGACATTTGCATATGTCAAAAAAATTCTTGCAATGTAATATACATAATAAAGACAATAATTTCCAGGATCTAAAATCTCCTATCAGTAAATTCACAGTTCATACTAGAGGAAAGAATTACAAGATGTTGTTTCACTAATATTGTTAATTAGGGGGACATGATTCCCTTTTTCTTTTAAGCCATTAGGGTAAAACTACTTGTAGAATAAAATAGGATGTATTACTTAAACAACAAAAAAAAATCACTTGAAATGAAAAAAAACCCCAACATTTAATTATTGCCTTAGTCCATTCAGGCTGTTATAACAAAAGACCACAAATTGAGTAGTTTATAAACAATAGAAATGTATATTTCCTAGTTCTGGAGACTGGAAAGTCCAAAATCTGATGGAGTAGCATTCTGGTTCATAAATGGTACCATTTAACTATGTCCTCATATAGTAGAAGGAGCCAAACTAGGGCCTCTTTTATAAGGTTATTAATTCCCATTCATGATGGCTAATCACCTCCCAAAGGCTAACACCATCATATTGGTAATTAGGTTTCAACATGTGAATTTGGGGGAGACAAACATTCAGACCATAGCAATGACCTAAGAAAATGCTCAAAAGACAACAGCAAATAAAAAATTGTAAGTTGAAAAATCCACATACAAAAAGTGTCTAACTCTTAAGTGTATACACCTATAATAAAGACTGAAAGAAAAACATGGACATTTAATGATTGTTGACCCTGAATAACTGTGTACTACTTTGTGTTTTCTAGATTTTCTACAATGAGGGTTGTTACTTTTATAATCAGAAAATTTTAACATAAAAAAGGTGAGCTATATCTCACCTTTCAGAATTCAACTGACTAGTTACCTCACCTATCTAGATGACAACCTAGTGTCAAAAATTACAAAAAAGATTTTAAACAGCTAAAATACATGTCACAAAGCCTTTGCTGGGTGCAGTGGCTCCCACCTGTAATCCTAGCACATGGGGAGGCCAAGGTGGGAGGATCCTTTTAGCTCAGGAGTTCAAGACCAGCCTGAGCAAGACAGCAAGACTCCATCTCTATTTTTAAAAAAAAAAAAATTACAGAAAAATTAGTCAAGTGTTGTGGTGGGCATCTGCAGTACTAGCTACCCAGGAGACTGAGGCAGGAGGATTGCTTGAACTCAGGAGTTTGAGGCTGGTGTGAGCTAAGCATATGCCCTGGCACTCCAGCTTGGGCAACAGAGTAAGACCCTGTCTCGAAAAAACAAAACAAAGTTTGCCTGAAGTGTGGGTACTTAATGCATCAAGAAAACCCTTCCTACTTTTTTTTTTTTTTTAACATATATCCTAATTCCAACTAGCTGGATTATCTGATGTTCCAGAAGCACTGGGAATGTAAGTACACAAACAACAGTGCAAAGGTGATAGCCTTGGCCTCACTGCAGGAAAAAAATAACAAAAATAAAAATATAAAGAAGACACAGACACTCACAAAACAGTTCAGGGGCAACTATAGCCAAAACACCCTAAACAATTCAAAATATCTCTGTGAACTATAACAGACATTCATGATAACAGCTCCGAGTTTAAAAATGTGCCAAAGTGGTCCTTTTGAATATAAAACTCTTGATGCATTTTAGAAAACACTTGATCAGGGTGGCGCCTGTGGCTCAGTGAGTAGGGTGCCAGTCCCATATACCAAGGGTGGGCAGGTTCGAACCCGGCCCTAGCCATACTGCAACAAAAAATAGCCAGGCATAGTGGCAGATGCCTGTAGTCCCAGCTACATGGGAGGCTGAGGCAAGAGAATCGCCTAAGCCCAAGAGCTGCAGGTTGCTGTGAGTTGTGATGCCACAGCACTCTACCCAGGGTGACAAAGTGAGACTCTGCCTCTAAAAAAAAATAAAAAATAAAAAAGCGTGACAAAGTGAGACTCTGTCTCTAAAAAAAAAAGCAAGAAAAAACTTGATCACCAATGTTTATAATAAAAAGTTAGAATGCTGGGGCAGCACCTGTGGCTCAGTGAGTAGGGCACCGCATATACCAAGGGTGGTGGGTTCGAACCCGGCCCCGGCCTAACTGCAACAAAAAAATAGTGGGCGTTGTAGCAGGCACCTGTAGTCCCAGCTACTCGGGAGGCTAAGGCAAGAGAATCACCTAAGCCCAAGAGCTGGAGGTTGCTGTGAGCTGTGACACCACAGCACTCTGCCAAGGGCAACAGAGTGAGACTCTGTCTCTGAAAAAAAATAAGAAATAAAAAAGTTCAAATGCTTAAAGAATATCTTCTATTCAGAGCGACTCATTCTTGCAAACTCCCCACAGTTAGTGATTTACTATATTGAAAAGGATTTTATGGTTGGCTGCGTTGACCAGTAACAAATCTGGAGAACAATCTGGAAGGAAATGATTAATGACTGCTTCTTTCCAAAGAAGTTTAAAAATAAGTAACTATAGGCTTATCAGAATCAGCATTAATGCAGAAATTGCTACTATGTGCAGCCAGTTTGTTGATGTTACTTTGGCTTAAACCCATATTCTGAGCAGGATTTAGGTAACATGTAGGCAGTTGGAACCTATCAGGTATCAGGATAAAGTCAGTAGGCCCCCTTCCATCACACAGGACAAACTGTAAACCAAAGAAATATCTATTCTACCTCCTTCATACTTGCCCCTTTCTATTCTGACTTCAAAAATGGAACTAGAAAAACCAGGAAGAAGAGACTGATTATGTACATATCTGTGGAACAAAGATTATGCAAACTGCCAGCACTCCATTGTTTTTATTTTCGGCATGGTTATCAGAAAACAAAAACAAAAAGATAACTTCTACATCTGAGGCCCTATTATTTGAAAACAGACCTGAATATTTCCTCCTCTTTCAATAAAGCAGAAGGTGCCCTTCATTCAACTTATCTGTAAGATACTTATTTGCTGATAGGGGACTAGTTACTATTTCTACATGAGAGCTTGACAGAGTCTATCTGAGGAAGCTATTTCCTGAGTTACTCTAGAAGCCTCTTAACTGCTTTGACATTTGCCAAAAATCCAAGAGAGAATTTTTTTAATGCTCCATCTTCCATACCCCTCAGGGATAAAAAGGGGGAAACACAACCATGGTTAATGGCCCTTCTGCACTCTGACCTCTCTGAGCTTCTATTCGTGTTCTGTTCCTTTTTCTTTTAAATAAACTTACTGGCTGTTTTTTCCTGGTTATGAGAGTAATACACAATCATTGTCACAATTTAAACAACAATGATATATAAATAAAAATTAACACCCTCCCCTCCCCTAAACTCTTCCTCTAACAAGGAAGCCAATGTTACCAGCTTGGTTTATATTCTTTTTTTTACTTCTCTCTAGGCTTACAAAAGCATACATAACATATGAAGTTTTCTTTTGTTTGTTTTCAAACAAAAATGGGATATTACGCATACTATTAATGTATTTAGTCTTAAAAACCATGGACATTTTTTATGCCAATGCATATAGATCCATCAAATCCTTTTTAGTTGCTGCAAAGTATTCCATAGTTCGTTCAACCATCATCCTGACCATCCCAAGTCATGAACATTTTGGATAGATCTTTGTGTATATGCTACTGCATGTCCTTTAATTTCAGTAACAAGTTCCTAGAAATGGCGTTTCTAGGTTGAATGAAACATTTTTAAATGTTTAAAATTATATATTTAAACAAACCTAATTTTAGACCTTCAAAATTTCTATTCCCTTCTTCATTATGCAAAATTTTGGCATAAACCTTTCATGATGCTTTACATACTTTACTTTTAAAAGCACATACATTATGTCAAAAAATGCCCCTGTCACTTATGCTAGTGTAGTTATAAATAAATAATGCTTCAGTTATAGCTGTGATGGCCAGTGTTAAATCACTGTGCAAATGCCTATGCCTTGGTTTATGAAAGCAATAATTCATTGCGGAAACTCCACCCCCACAGCCATGTGGCAGTACTAGAGTCTCACATCCTGTGACTCCCTCCCACAGAGAGACTATGCAAAGATCAGGACCTACATATTTTCTAATTGTCAACGATTAACCTTAAGAAGTGTCTGGCAGGGGAGACAAGTAAATAACAACAGACGACAAATTGATGGCCATTTTGGGTTTTCTAACATCCACAAATTATTTGTAACACAATGAATTAATTCTGCTGATCTACACCAGAAACTGTGTTCCATAAAAAAACAACCTATAAGTCATATGTTGCTGTTACTGCAAGGAACCTTTCAAAAACATATTCTTCAAACATTTCTTAATAGAATCATTGGTTGAATTCCACTTTACATTTTTTTCTCCGCTTCAGATTCAGATGCTAATGAAAACTTAAAAAAGAAAAAAGCCTAACATAAAACATTAACCAACGAAGCTCCTTATAATTTAACCTCAGACTTCTCCAAATATTCTAAAGACCTGAGCAGCAACACAAATTGTTAAGACACAGCAAGTTTGATACAGAAGTATGTGACATGCAATTAATCTCCATTCATACCCTGCTCTACTTGTCAGCAAACAAAGGTTCTGCTTTAGAAGGAGATCTGAAGACTTCAATTAAAAACAGTCAGCTAACAAGAAAATAATCTAAGTTAAAGGAAGGTGGCAGGTGCAGAAATGAGTTGTTTACCAAAGTGTCAGTTTTGAATGATAAAGAACTGCACATCAAAAATGTTGAAGGAGTGGGTTTTATTGCAAGCCTCTGAAAATAAGAAGAAATTTTCTACCAAGGCTGCACACAAAACTGAAGTATGGTTTAACAAGCTTACAAAATAGGTTTCCTGTCACTGAAAGACAGATACCAATAAAAAGAATCGCTTTATATCCTTAAATGCAATGACAGAGTTAAACTTTTTGCCACAATTCCCTCTCTCCCAGAAACCAAAGACAAATACCACCTTTCTTCACAAGCCTAATATTAAACCATCAGCAGAGGGCAAGGCTAGATTGCTTCTTCAACAATTATCCAGATAATGCTCTTTTACCCTGCATGTAGTTTTCTACTCCTAAAGTTTAGATTTACTCAGATCATAAGTAATATAAAAAAGATTTTGGAAATCCCACCTGAACAGAAATACCTACTTGACAGCTTTTACATAGAAGCGATCCCGAATGGAAATAGAGCTACGAGCAAAGACCAAAAGGACTTGCCAAATATTTGATTAGGGGACATTTATACCAAAATAACAAAGTAATGGCGATATAAAACCAATTAAATTGAGAGAAACTGAAAAAAAGAGTACTGCTTGCCAAAAGTATGACCTGCCCAAAGCAGGCCATCTGTTAAATATGTGTCAAATATGTCACTTAGATGCCAAAAAGCTCAATTCTGAACAGCTTCCTCCTGGGACCCTTATGCAACTGCAGATTCCAGACCTCTGTCCTCCCCAGAAGGTCAGTTACAGGAAAGCAAATGGAAATTACTTTCACCATGAAGAGTGTGAACTGAGCAGCTGATACTGCCTATTAGCCAAGTCTGGACTGAGCGATAGAGGTAGGTGTTGAGTGGTCAGTGAGTATGGCTTCACCTCTCTAAAGGACTAGACACTGTCGGGTGAAGGTGAACTCTCCACAGTGGGGCACTTCTAGAACATAAGAATGTTGCTGAGCATGAGCCTGCCTTGAGTTGGGTAATGAGCTCCCTGGCCATCTGCAGGTTGGTACAGGCAGGCTTGGGGGCCGGATCCTCGCGCTGACGAAACCTCAGCGCACCCACCAGGCCCGGGGCCCACAGGATCCCACGAGCTCCTTCCTCACCGAGGCCTTGGGGACCTCTAGGCAGGAAGAAGCAAGGTCTTCTGTGAGAGATGACAGAGTGGAGACTGGGAAGGAAGGAAGGCAGGAAGCTCAGAGGTGAGGAGTCCTGCTGAGAAAGGGACAGGCCCAGATCCAGCAAAGGGGCACCGCGGACCAAGCCGCGACCAGAGGAGTTCAGAAGTCTGGGAGGTTAAGTGGAGGCGTGGAGGCCTTGAGGAAAAAGATAATGTGAGACCAACGGGAGAGAAAGAGACTCTGAGGCGGAAGGATGGTTGGAAGGCTGACTTTAAGGAGTTGAGGACTCAGAAGTCTTGAAGTTCGAGGAGGTGAGTGATGGAGCTGAAGAGGAAGCGCTGCCGGCCGTGGGGAGCCTGGTGTCTGGGTTGCTGCCTTCAGCTCAGCACTGGAGGGACCTCCCGGTGGGGCCTTGGGGACCGGCCTGGGCCAGGGCGTTACCTTCCAGGAGCCAACCGATCTCCTCAGGGAGGGCGACGGCCTGCATTTGGCCGGCCGGGAGGGAGGCCGGAGCGTGAGGCGGAGCAGGGGCGTGGGCCCTGGTCGGAGGCGGCGGGCTGGAGCGCGGCGGCGCTGCGCGGCGGAGACACCTGCACCTCTGCGGCCGGAGCCGCAGGGCGGGGCCGCGGGCCAGGCGCGCTCAGGAAGTGGCACGCGAGGCGGGCCGGGGGTGGGGGCCGGGGTGGCGCGGAGGGCTGGGGGTGACCGGGGCTCCTGCACGCGGGGCCGCGCGGGGCTCACGCCACCCCAGAGTAGAAAGATTGGGGGCGCGGGAGCACCGCACATGCGAGGCCAAAGGTGGCACCCCTCCAAGCGCCCCACTAAAAGAAAAGACTCCACACGACTCAAAGGAACCATGGCTCTTGGAGACGCCATCCTAAGTACTGAACAATTGGCCTCAAGGTGGCAAGTTTAAAAGATCACGGGGGTGCCTGAAAAGATCATGGGAGCGCGGGGAGGCTGAATACAAAGGAGATTAGTCCCCCCCTACTGCACAGCACCCCTCTACTGCGCATCCATTCGCACCTCCATGTCCAGAAAAAAGAACCAGACGTTCGCTATCTCAGGGAAGCTGAGGTGTTTGATGGACATGAGAGTAAGTCCGAATAAATAATAGAAGACGGTAGCATTTAGGAGAACTGGAGTGGCATGGCAGCAATGGTCACAGGGACACAAAGTATCTCCGCCTCCTTGAGGCTGAAAAGGCTGTGAGGGAGGACAGGGGAAACCTAGGGAGAGAAGCGTGGGGGAGAGCAGAGCCCTTTCCCTGTAAGAGCTGACAAAGAGAGGAAAGGGAAAGACAAGATCACAGGGAGGTGCTCTCTCCGCTCACTCTGAGTACGGCCCCGGTGGCCGTCCTGGTTGTGATACAGCACTGTAATGTTTCCAAGATGTTACCCTTGGGGGGGAAAGTGGGTGATGATAACAGGATCCCTCTATATTTTTTCTTGCTTGCTTGCTTTTTTTTTTTTAAGACCCAAGTTCTCACTCTGTCACCCAGGCTGGAGTGCAAATGGTTCCATTATAGCTCACTACAGGCTCAATTTCCTGGACTCAAGCAATCCTGCCTCAGCCTCCCAAGCATCTGGGATTTCTGGCAGGCACCACCACCCCTGACTAATTTTATTTTTATTTTTATTTTTTAACAAACGGATTCTCAGTATGTTGCCCAGGCTGGTCTCAAGCTCCTGGCCTCAAACAATCCTTCAAAGTGCAGGGTTACAGGTGTGAGCCACCGCTTGGAGCCATCTGTGTATTATTTCTTACAACTCTCTGTGAATCTACAGTTGTCTCAGAATAAGGAGTTAACCCTTTTTATTTATTTTTTTCGAGACAGAGTCTCACTACATTGCCCTCAGTAGAGTGCTATGGCGTCTCAGCTCACAGCAACTTTAACTCTTGGGCTTAAGCGATTCTCTTGCCTCAGCCTCTGAAGTAGCTGGGTCTACAGGTGCCCACCACAATGCTCAGCTATTTTTTTGTTGTAGTTGTCATTGTTGTTTAGCAGGCCTGTGCTGGGTTTGAACCCATCAGCCCTGGTGTATGTGGCTGGTACCCTAGCCAATGAGCTATGGGCATTGAGCCCCTTTTTAAAAGTACAGTAAGCCAACTGCCATGAAAATGGTATAAGGTACCTGTTCAATAAAAGAAGGGAGACTAATATAAGAAAAGAGGGGAAGTGCCAGTGGTCGTGTGTGTGTGTGTGTGTGTGTGTTTAAAGGTGTATGTAGGCTTGGAGCCCATAGCTCAGTGGTTAGGACACCAACCACATACACCGAGGCTGTGGGGTTCAAACCCGGCCTGGGCCTGTTGAACAACAATGACAACTGCAATAACAACAACAACAACAAATAGCTGGGTGTTGTGGCAGGCACCTGTAGTCCCAGCTACTTGGGAGGCTGAGGCAAGAGAATCACTTATGCCCAAGAGTTTGAGGTTACTGTGAGCTGTGACAGCACTGCACTCTACAGAGGGTGACATGGTGAGACTCTCTCTCAAAAATAAATAAAAATAAACAAATAAAGGTGCATGTGGTGTCTGAGATTGTCTTGGAAGGGGTGAGAGGAATTTCCAGATCCAACGACCCGAGCAAACAAAGACAGAAGACCCTTCTTCTGTTTGTGAAACACCTAGTAGCCCTTTTTTACTGGATGGTATAGGCAGATTACTGTTGTCAAGACAAATTGAAGCTCTGTTGTGAGTCTGTTGTGAAGAGACTTGAAAGTCAGAATAGGAATTTTGAATTCAATTGAGTGGTTACTGAGGGTCTATTGACAACTTTGAACTGATGAATGACCTAACCAGAGGTCCTGTGTAGTATGTGGCCTCATACATCTCTTCACCTTTACAAAATATTTACAAAAGATTCTGTACATTTTGGCCACCTCTTTGTAAAATTTTGTAATGAATATTTTGTACATAAAGGTGCAATTAGCTGCAAGTTCTCATTTTCCCTATGTATGTATGGTGACTTTACGGATGACTTTTGGGACACCCTGTATTGTTTTCCTTCTTTGTAAAAAATGGTGTTTAATATATAGAAAATATTGAGAGTGATAAGAGAGGATACAGTGGAGGTAGGTGAAATGGGTTTTACAGCAGCCTCAGGGAAAATAACGATGGATTCAACCTGGGAGATGGGGTGAGAGCAGCAAGAAGGACTCATGGTGACAGTGCCACCCACCGCAGTTTCCCCTCCAAAGAACAGCCAAAAGATTGGGAGCTTGATCTTTTAAGGAGTACAATGGCTTTGCTCCTTCCATATCCTGCCATCTGAAAGTATGAACGGTGGCTGAGTTTCAGGGTCAAATGACCCACCTACAAGTTGCAGCAAGTTAGGGTGAAGGGGCAGAGACTGGTGTGAGTCTCTGGGGAATCTGGCTCCTGCTCATCCTCCTTCATGCCCTGGGAAAGGATAGCAAAGGGCAGGCTGCCTCTTTCAGGCTTCAGAGCAAGTACCAGGTACCTCCTGGGACATTTTTTCAATCTCACCTTTTCCCTATAAAATTATAACTGGTCCAAAATTATTTTGGTGGAGTACTTATGACATGTTGCTAAGAGCAAGGAAAGTATATGGAAACTGTATACTGTTATCACAATTATTTTTTCTAAATCTAGAACTGTCATTAAAAAATATCAAGAGATGGCTCGGCACCTATGACTTGGCTCGGCACCTGTGGCTCAAACAGCTAAGGCGCCAGCCACATACACTTGAGCTGGCAGGTTCAAATCCAGCCCGGACCCGCCAAACAACAATGACAGCTGCAACCAAAAAATAGCTGGGCGTTGTAGAAGGTGCCTGTAGTCCCAGCTACTTGGGAGGTGAAGGCAAGAGAATAGCTTGAGCCCAGGAGTTGGAGATTGCTGTGAGCTGTGATGCCACAGCACTCTACCGAGGGTGACAGCTTAAGGCTCTGTCTCAAGAAAAAAAAAAATCAAGAGAAAAAAGTCCTCACCTATATGTCCACCCAAACTTTGTCTTGTTTTCTCCCTGGGTAATGGAAGAAAATTGGATAACTTTCCCCTTTTCTTCAGGGATATGGTGTCACATGCTAATATAGGCTAGGAGCTGATGAGTTGTTTGATAAAGAGTAATAAACCCGGGTAATTATACTTCCTTGCAGGCCACCTGTCATAGCTTACTTATACTGAAGAAAACAACAAAAACTCAAAGTATAGGTATCCTGCATGCATTCTTCCCCGTGTGAATTTCTGGGTTTTAGAGAGAATGGGGTAGAGGGAGACACAGTTGGGTAGCGTGTGGTTGGTGACTGGCAGATTCCAATACAGTATTGTCATGTTGCATCAAGGTTCCTTACTGCAGACAGAAACCTGCCTCCACACATGGGCACAGCCCCTCCTTAATCATCTGAGGACCCTGGTTCACCAGTCAGCCTCACTCCTAATGACATTCTGTTAAATGGACAAATTCCTTTGAAGTCTTGTCCTTCTTTGAAATCCAATTTCACAGGAAGCCAAATCTGATTGGGGGTAGCCATGGAAACCACGTGGAGGAGTCTTAGAGGAGGTGAAGAGAGGCAAGGCAAAAAAAAACGTGTGATAGTCAAGAGTCCTTTACTGCTCTGTCGGAAATATCAAAGAGATCTGGAGAGGTTGGCAGCAGCCGAGTCCCTGCCCAGGTCCTGTTCTGTGTGGCTGGGTACCATGTGGCTGTCATGGAAGAAAGCAGCCAGCTGTCTCCACACTCAGGCAGGGGGATGGAGCAGAATACACAAATCCCAGGTCTGTCTGCCTCCCTTTTCTTCCCCTCCTCCCAGACCCAATTCCAGCAAGATTTTAGCATCCCCTTCTTAGCCACCGGTCCCTTAAAGGCAAACAACAAAAGAATGACAAGGCTAAAATACAAGGCCCTCACAGATAAGAGGTCCTTTGGTGTAGAGGCCAAGAAATTAATCTGCAATTCCTTGTAATTAGATAAGATAAGGGTATCTAAAGAGATGCAGAGCAGCCAGGAATGGAGTCTGGGCAGCACAACGTGCAAAAAACACACTGCCTTGTCCACTGGGACCCCTCACACACTGTCAGCAGACAGAAGACACAAAAAACAGGCCCATGTCAGCCTCTGGGCTGCTTGGGGATGCCATCCACATGTTCTTATGCCAGGGGAGCACTCACTAAATATGCATCCTTGGGGTGTCCAGAAGGCCAAATCAGGAAGAAACGAAAGCATCTGGCACCCAGATTGGCATGGAGCAGCAACAACTGCAAGCGAAGCAGGAGCTGGCTGGCACTGCTCTGCACAGGGTGAAGTGGTCTGGAGAGGAAACTGCGGAGGGCAGGCAGCGAGGCTTTGTTTCTGAGCTAGTTATTGATCCCTGGATGCGGGGTCATGATACGTGGCAGAGCCGACGTCTGCCCTATAGTTGAGCAGCCACTGCCTCTCAGCCTCTCGATCCCAAGCCTATCAACCAGGTTTATTGACTCTTTTATTGACAATGCTGGGGCCTAATGAGGACAAGAGCTGCACACTTCATTAAGGGATGTGGAAGGAGAGGTGATGCATCCCATCAGTGCCAAGAGCAGGCTCACTGTGTGCTTTGCAAGGTCCCAGTAACCAAGCCTCATGCCACCACAGAGGCAGAGGAAGCGGATATAAGATGCTAATTTGGGCGCATCGTTTCACTGGCCTTCAAATGCAGGGTTTCTATGGCTTGCCAGAAGCCTTGCTCTTACTAATTAGCTAACCCTTTGAATTAGGAGGGCCATATTATACACATACCCACACAAATGCACAAATGTCCAACTTATATGCCTAGATTCTCTGTCCTAATATACACAACAAAATAAGCAGGTTCTCATATCACTTCAGGGAACATTCCCATAAGCAGGTTCTCAGTGAAGTGAGGCACAGGCTTGGAACAAAATGAGGGGCTATTAAAACTCAAAAGAATCTTAAGGGGATCAAGTTCAAGATGAGGATCTGACCTGGTGCTCTGCCCAGGGCTCCCCAGCTTACCAGGAGATATGCTGGTGTTAGAATGTGGTTCAGGCCAGGCGCAGTGGCTCACACCTGTAATCCTAACACTCTGGGAGGCCGAGGTGGGAGGATTGCTTGAGCTCAGGAGTTCGAGACCAGCCCAAGCAAGAGCAAGACCCCATCTCTACTAAAAATAAAAAAATTAGCAGGGCATGGTGTCATGTTACTTGGGAGGCTGAGGCAGGAGGCTCACTTGAGCCCAGAGTTTGAGGTCTCAATGAACTAGGCTGATGCCAGGGAACTCAAGCCTGGGGTAACAGAGTGAAAAAAAAAAAAAAAAATCTGGTCCAAAGCTCTTGTACAACCAAACAATACCTGAGATAGATAGTTATAAGCTACAGATCACCCAGCAGCTCTGTGAAACAATCACTATTAGTTTTCCTCCATCTAAATAGTAACATTTTCTTCTTTGTTGTATGTCTTGTTTTTTATCACTCACCTTATTATTTTCCCCCATTTTTTTTTTTTTTTGTATCTTCTGTACCTATCCCTTACTGTATTAGATAACCCTTGGGCATAGCTGAGCACAGCAGAGGACCTGAAGACCAAAAAGGTTGCTAACTCAGACATTCTGTCTTTGATTGGTTCTCCTGGGAATCGGAAGGGGGGAGTAGGGGGACTTGGGATGTGTCAGCTGCAGCCAGACAAGGCTGTGCACTCTCAGTGATATGCAGAAATAGTCTATGTGGTTAATCTGCATGAGAGGCAGATGATGCTAAGGCCAATTTTATAAGTTAGATATTTGCGTTTGTAACTTGAGAAAATCACATGGAAGAAGCAACCATTTGGTGGGGATTAAGAAAACTGAAGGTGTAGGGACAGCAATTTTCTGAAATAGAGCTGGGTTTCTTTCATTTCCTTTCATGCCATTTCAAAAGGTAAAGAGTTTAAGCTCTCCATTTCTTTCTACCCTTTCTTCTCCCTCACTTTACTACAGGTCTTAGAATTCAGGGTTGGAGCAAAAGGACTCAGAGTAAGAGAAGGGGCAGTTATTTAGAATCTGCTAGAAAGCTCTGGCCTGTACTATACATGTGCACATGTGTGCTTTGGAGAAGATGAATGCTAAGAGGAACTGATGTCATCTAACCAGAATCACTAATATTCACAAATGCAAACTGATGCATTTTATCTCTGGACTCAGAGTTTAAAACAGCAATGGCTGATTATTTTGATGCAAGAAAAGCAGGTAAAAATGTCTATATTGCCTTAATAGACATCCTCTAGAATAACTGTTAGGTCCTCAAAATATGTTGTTTCCTTGACTTCAGAATTGTGTCAGTGTCCATTTTGGTATTTTTCTTTCTGAATGTCTATACTTAAATATCCTTGGACTCCCCTTCATCAGCATTTTTGCCCAGTGTATACCACCACTCTCTTTCATATACCAGAGAGCTCCATTAGTCCACATTGCATTGTTTCTCAGGCTTCACCGTTGTTCTTCCTTCTCTTACCCACCCCTACTAGAATTCATGATCCAACCTCCCACCACCTTCCATATCTTTTTTTTTTTGAGACAGAACCTCAAGCTGTTGCCCTGGGTAGCATGCCATGGCATCACAGCTCATAGCAACCCCCATCCCTGGGCTCAAGCGATTCTCTTGCCTCTGCCTCCCAAGTAGCTGGGACTACAGGCACCTGC
>CAUYON010061825.1:0-38715 GCA_963573935.1 Arctocebus calabarensis
TGTGCCCGCCCTGGCGCTGGCTCTCGCTGTCCTGTTAGTTTTCCTCATGAGACAGCGGCCAGTGCCCTAAAAGGCAGGGGTTGAACCGGGGTGTCCCAACCACCTGAGACCAGGGCCACGGCTGTGTTTAACAAATGTAACTAAGAAGGAGGAATTAAATTCATAATTGTTTAATGGCTCATTACATTTTCCCTTAAATTTTAAAGGTAAGGGGGGTGGTTAGGGCAAGTCTAAAGTCACCAGTAATTAATGAGTTTTTAAAAATAACGTGTTGGCACGCGGTGTGCTATTAAAAAAAACAAACTTGTTGGGAGACAATTCTCACTGGGTCTCCGTTTTCCTAGGTCTTGTGAGTGGAGGCACTGACTGCCTTTGTCTGCTATCTGGACCTCTGTGTCAGTTTTTGTTTTTTTGCCTGTTTGATTTTTTTTGAGACAGAGTCTCGCGCTGCCCAGGCTGGAGTGCAGTGGCCTCGTCACAGATGACTGCAGTCTGGAAGGCTTGGGCTCAAGGGATCCTCCCCCCGCGGCCCCCCAGATTGCTGGGATTATAGGTGTGAACCACAGTGCTCAGGACCTGTGAGTTTACATGTCATCTGTGTACCCAGTTTTTGGTCAAACACTAGTCTAGATGTCCCTATGGAGGTATATTTTACACTTGATCTTAGCTAAAAGACTGAGAAGCGATGGAGGTATATTTTAGATGTGATTAGCTGTTAAATCAGTAGACTTTGAGTAGAGCTCAGTAATGTGGGTGGGCCTTGACCAAAATTGACGTTCATGAGAATGTTCTCTGAGGAAAACGGAGTTCTGTCCCACACTGCCTTTAGACTTTTGACTGAATCATCATCTCTTTCCTGTTCTCTAGACTGACCTGCATATTTTGCACTTGCTAGCCAGTTCCTCAAAATAAATCACTCTACCCCCCCCCGCCGCCCTTCCCCCCACACCCTTTTGGTTCTGTTTCTATAGAGAAACCCTGACTAACAACTGTCTTTCCAAAGCTGTATAGGAAACAGGTTTGGAAGATTAAGGTAATTATCTCCCTTGGGATCAAAAGACAGGTTTTTGCTGTCCAGTATAATGAAGATGTAATGTTGCCCTCTGGGACAAATGGCTTATAGTCTATTATAAAAGGTGAGATGTCCCAAACTTGGGGTTTCTCTGCTATAACATAAATGAATCACCTGGGCTGTCCCTATAGGACTTGGGTATGAGGGTAGAAAAGAGGAACCAAAGGGAAGATGAAGTCCAGTCTGCCTGCTGTTCTGTGAATAACAAAGTCCTTTGTCTCTTAGGGAGATAACTTCTGCCAACATTCATTAAGTGAATGAGCTTGTTAGCTGGCAAGTTAGCTGGTAAAATTGTAACACAAGTCTGGATAGTATCTATCTGCAGTGCCTGCTCATAGCAGAAGTTCAATATTTGTTGAAATAATTAGTGGATACTGTAGAGCCCTTCAGAAAATTTTCATTACCTCTTTTAGTCTCCATGCTATAAATTTCCAGTCCTCTCTTTTTTAATTAGAAAAAACCAAGTTCTTTCAACTTGGTTCTCTTTAAACGTGGTTCAGTTACTGAGGGAGTGGTCTATCACCTACTTCATTTTAAATGTTGTAGTGTTGTGCCCAACTCACGGGATCCCCCACATAAATTACCCAGAGACCAAGTCCAATGCAAGAGCAAGAGGTTGTTTATTTACAGGTTTGAGCCGAGGCTTCCCAGTCCAGGTGCAGCAGGAGAACAGAGAAGCCCCCAACCTCTAAAAGGAGGGGGTCTTTAAGGGTACAGAAAGGAAAAAGGGAGAGGGTGTGAGGTGAGCTGCTGGGGTGAGCTGATAGGGGGTCCAGGAGACTGAGCAGTACTTGTCCTTGGCTGATTGGTCTGGGAGTGAGTTGCTATCCCTCGGGGTCTGAGAGGGTGTTACTATTGCTCTGGGCAGACGCAAGGACCAAGGACCATGGCCGGGAGGGAGTAGGTTACCTAACACCTTTAGTATGCAGCTGCAAAATGAAGGATGAGGAACAAGATGGAGTTAGTTTTAACAAAATGGAGTCTGCGTGGTCCTTACAGTAGTTAAACTTTTATTTTGCAGCTAACATTATTGAACACATGCTATTATTGCCAGAAAAACTGTTAGGGTCACATAGTTTGCATTACTAAAATATTAAATAGTAACTTTCCCCTGAGAAGGCATCAAGGGATGCATTGCATGTCCTTGGGAGACAGTTTTCTGTGACAGCAGAGAGGCCGGGAGAACACTAGAAAGGAGGTAGAAGGTGTGGGGACTCTGCTAACCACAAAACTGAACTTCCATTAGACTTCAGGAGGGCCGAACCAGAGCAAGCCACTGGCCAGATTGGCTTGCAGTCTGGTGGTGACCCAGGGAAATAGAGGGATGGGAGAAGTTGCCGTAGACCCCACACCCAGTTCTGTCAGAGTTCTGCTGTGGCCTCTAGGGAGGCCTAAGTGGCTCTGGCAAGAAGTGTGGTGTCTCCTTATTCAGGGTCTGCTAGCGGTGTAGCTGCAAGTCATCTTTGGTGGCTGGCAACCAGGGATAAGGGGACACCAGCCTGTAAGCATTTATTCAGCAGAAGGTGGTGGAAGGTGGGCACGTTCAGTCTGGTTTTCTACTGCCAATCATGCCACTTCTCTCCTCCTACAACCTGAAGGGTCTAGGCTGCCTCTGCTCTTACCTGTCCTGTTGGCAAAGCTTCCCACCTTTCCCACTGCTGCTTTCTTATCTGTTCTTCCATCTCCCAGCCTGCTCTCATTTGGTCTGTTCTCCACACTGCAGCCAGGTGACCTTCCTTAAGTGAACATCTGATCACATTATTTCCCACTCAAAGCTTTTTGGTGTCCACTGTCCCCTCTGAGCCTTGACGTCTGTACAAAGCTAAACTACATGATGTGGCTTTGAAGCCCTTTTTGCAGTATTACTGGCTCCTGTGGTGTTACTCAGAATTCTTTGTTGCAGTCCAGAAAAACCAGTTCTCACTAACTTAAGCAGAAAAGTCTTTTTGGAGAGATATCAAGTAGCTTATGGCGCTTTCAGGGAGGTTAAGGAACAAGGCTTGGAAAAACAACAGGAGCTCAGGGAGGTAAGGCACTGCCAAAATCCTGTTGATAGGTGTGGGGACCAGATGTCAGGACCCCATGTTCCCAGGTTCTTGGTTCCCAGTGCTGAAGAATGCTTACTTGTACAAGCTAACAGTAATTTGCAGAGCAAGCCAGTGCAAGCAGGCAATGTTTTATTAAGAATTAAAGCTTTCTAGAGGAGCAGGTCAGCCCCTGCTAGTAAAGAAGAAACTTAGTTTAATAGATTTCTCCTTTTATGCTGACTTTCTCATTTTATGTTAAGTGGAGGTGGGTGGAATATTCATGGTTTTTCTTGGGAAAGGATGAGAATTCCTGGGATAGGGAGCCCTCCCCTTTTCTGTCCTTGTAATTTCTGAAGATGGTATTTGTAAACCATTATGGCACTGGTGAGTGTAATTTTTGTGTCAGTGAGGGTAGGTCATTTAGGGACACTGTTACCTCTTCTGTGCACATGCTCCAAAGATGCTCCATTGAGACCATGACAGTATCTGTATTTTGTGGTTTCTCTACTTTCTGATTTGGTCAGTCCTCATCCTTGACACATCATCTGTTCTTTCTTGAGAGCCCTTTCCCTAGGCTTCCAATCAGGCTGTTCCAAAACAGTCCAAGTCAGTATGACCATGTCTATCTGTCCATTTCAGAAAGTCCCTGGGACATTAATCAGCACCCCAAAACAACCTACCTGCAAGCCGTCAATTAGCAATTAGCCCCATTCCTAAAATAACCCAGGTCAGCCTGACCCAAGCCAGTCCCAAATAGCCCAACTATGTCTACCATCCACCATGTTCATGTCAAGTAACTGCCTAACCTAACATTATCACAGGAACCATCAGCCTCTCAGTTTGCTAAGGACTGGCCAGTCACCCACTTAGTCTATTGCTGGGGACACCTTCAATCTTGGCATTGGACACCTGTTGCCACACAGCTATGCTCTATTGCTTTGGGCATGTACTGCCTTGGCGCTGGACACTGGGGTCATTCATAGGCACGGTGAGCCACTTCTAACCACCCTGTGCTGTGTCCCCCACAACCCCAAATCAAGGTTCCAGATGGAAGCATGAGCTGGCTGCCTTTAGGTCAATGTCATAGCTGCCACAAACTCAAAGAATTAGTATCTATTCCCCTCAACTTTCCTTCTACCTATGTAGGGATTCTTGTAAAATGGAAAAGGTGTTATAGATTTTAGGTTTCGGACAGCTAAATTGGCAATTGTCCATGATTCCCCCTCTGTTTGGTGACTTGTACAGAGTGCCCCTGCTGTACTTAAAGCCTTTCAAGCCACTGGAGGGTGGCACAGCCTCTCTGACCGCTAGGCTTTCACACACGTGAGCCTCCCTTATCCTAAAGTTGCCCCTTCTGCAGTCCTCTGAGCTTGGCCATCCCTCCCTCTAGGAAGCCTCTGGCAAGTCTGTGGTATGTTATTCTCCTTGGGTTGCTGTAATGAAATACCACAGACTGGGTGGCTTAAACAACAGAAATTTATTTTCTCATGGATCAGGTGCCTAGAAGTCAAAGGTTTGGTCTCTGCTGAGGCCTCTTTCCTTGGCTTGCAGATAGCCACCTCTAGCTGCCACTTCACCTGGCCGTCCCTCTGTGCATGGCACTCCTGGTTTCTCTCTGTGTGTCCTAATCTCTTATGAGGACACCAACAGATTGGATTAGGGCCCAATCCAGGCACTTCATGTTCACTTAATCACTCTTTAAAGGCCTTATTTCCGAATACAGTTACATTCTGAGGTACCAGGGTTTCAGGCTTCAGTGTATGGGTAGGGGGAGTGGGAGATACAATTCAGTCCACAACAACTCGTGTGTGTCAGGTCCTGTGTGTTCCTGCAGCATGGTGACCTTCCATTGTCATAGCACATAACACAGTTACTATTTATCCTCCATTGTTTACCCAAGTTCACCATCAGCTGTTGCTGAATTTCCAACACCTCTCATGGCAAAAACTGGGGTTTATTTAATAAGTAATTTATTAGGCACTGTGAAAACCTTTTACCTTTCTGCCCAGTAAAATACCAGGAAATGTGTTATGCCTGTTAAATATTTTTAAATTGTCATAATACTTTTTAACCTAAAGGCTAAAAGCAAATTAGGCTGGAAATGCAAAGTGAAATATTGTTTTCCTCTTTTAAATAGCTGAGATCCGTGCTTTCTTGTGGTTAATGACAGGAGCCATAAACTTTATGATCTTTTTTATACTTCTTAGGAGAACAATCATCACTCAGTGTGAAAATACAGTCACTGCATTTCTAACCCCTTCCCCTTTTACTATTTATCTGACCCAGCAGTGACCTATACTCACTACCTGAGCATTTCACCAGGGGCTGTGGTTGCAATGAAATTAGTAAGCACCCTATAAATAAATTCTGTCTTACCACTGGGGAAAAAAAAGAAAAGAAAAGAAAAAAATATGCCACGAAGGCTATGTTAAACAGTTTGATGAAAACATTTCAGATTATATTTGAAACCAGCACATTGTACCCCTTGATTGCACTAATGTATGCAGCTGTGATTTAATAAAAAAAAAAAGAAATTAGTAAGCACCAGTTAGCCCAATTTTGCATATTTCATATCAAATAAACTGTACCCTCTCCCTCCACAGTCACTTAAGTGAGATCTATATTCCTTAATATGAAAAACAGTTTTCTTGGCACCAATCAAGTCCAGGGAACTCATCCTCTTGGCCTTTGGATAGGATCTTTAGACCTAAATTGCGAATAGAATTGTGTAAAGGTACTCACACTTTAACCCGAAATATCATACTTTGAGCTCAAGTCTTGCGAGATTTCTTACTTATAAGTTACTATTAACTTTACCTGGCCAATAATTACAATTTGTTCTAAAATAAGTGGACATTGGACCATAAATCACCTTAGTAAAAGAGTCCTATGTCTATTCGCCCTGTAAAAACCACAGTCATTAACAAGTCGGAGTTAATATGTGTTGCACAAGAAAGTGTCAGGTATTTCAGGTTGTGTCTGTGCTCACTCAGGCCCCAGTTGTAGCATCTGTACCAAACACTGTTTTATCTAAGAAATTCCATTTTAAAATCAGGGATATTTATAGCATATTGCCTGTCAAAGAGGAGGTAGGCAAGGTAGATAATGACTTGGCACCACTCACAACCTAAAGGATGAAAAAGGCAAGCTCTTGCCCTTCTAAAGGTAACCCAAGTCAAAAGCACATGTAAAAATAAACTTGATATTGGCTACAAGTCACTCCATATGCTAGTCCAGCAGTAGACACAAAGCAGGCTCCTTCTTTCCCTCCCTCTCTCCTTGCCCCCTCCCTCACAGCAACCTCAGACTCCTGGGCTCAAGCAGTCCTCTTGCCTCAGCCTCCCAAGTAGCAAGAAGGACCATTGAGTTGATTTGTATAATCATCTAGAATTATCTATATATTTATCATAACTCTTCTATTTTCTTTTTAATTTCCCATCTAAAAATGATAAATTTTCAGTAAAAAATGCCTCAGTTACCTGGATATTTCAGATGGATTTCCGACGAATTTACCACTTTCTAGGTATAAGCAAATTTCAGTTTCTCTTCTGACCAGTATTGCCCTGATTTGGCAGGTATTTACTCAACCTGCATTCAAAGGTCTCCATATGCTCAACCCACCTGCCTTTCCAGCCTCCTTTTCTTCTGCTAAGGAGAAATAAAGACTCTGGAAGCAAAAGTAAAGTTCTGAGAAAGGTTTACTATCACGCAAAGAGCCTGATCCAGACCAGAGGTTCAGCTCTGGGAAAAGCTAAGCCTGTCCCTTCTGGAACTCTCTGGGCTGCCTGGGTAGGCCTCACTGTCTTTGTCAGGAGGTGCCTTCTCTGGGACTGGACGTGCTTGTTTCAGTATAATGCTCCTCACTGTCTGCTGGTTCTGGATTACCCTACCCCTGGAGTCATTTTAGAAGGTATCAGGCCCGCATTGCCTCCCACCTCTCAGATGACATCATCATCATCATTAATATCATCATTGCAAGCTTCTGCACATGGGAGTCATGCCTTATGTTTCTTGGCACTCTCTATGGTGTGTAGAATAAATCTTCTCTCTGGCCTTAGGTTTTTTGATCATAAAAAGAAAATGAGAAGATTTTAAAAACTCTCTCATCAATGAACTGTTAAGTTTGGAGGCAGTCTCCTCCTACCCCAGAGTGGGAGCTGTGTTCCTCCTCCTCTGCCTTGCCATAGGGATTCTTTGGTGGGAAACATTGGCCTGGGAGAGCTCAGGGACTCTGAGTTCTCCTTCCAGGACCACTCCTAAATCACTGTGACTTTGGGCAAGTTCCTTTCTTATCTGCAACAGTCACTTGTCACCTGAAAAGGAGGGGCTGGACATGGCCCTCCTTAGCTCTACCTGCTTCTGAGTCTTTGGCATCCTGCACCCTCTTTCATCTGTGAGGAGGACTGATCTGCCCCAGCACTTTGTTGCCTGGTGATGTGACAGATGTTCACAATGACAGGGGCCTTACCTACTGTTACGGGAGATTTCCTTAACATTTATTAATATTTTAGCTCAGGTACAAAGTAAAGGTTCCTCTTCACACAAATCTCTCACCTTTAATTATCAGTAGAGTGCTGTAGGTTTAAGGTACTAAATCTGTACTCACAGAAAACTGGTTAAAACAGAAGGGAGCAGGGCAGTAGGGAAAAAAGTGGAAAAATACTCCAATAACTATTCACACCACTTTTTGGGAAGGAAAACACTGCAGGCTGGCCTGGATTGTGCTCCAATTGCAACTGCATTGAAATAAATCAAGGCCATAGGAGAGATTCCTTCCAAAGCAGCACACTCGGGCTCTTTCATGAACCTCACACACAGGGCCGCTGTTACAGCTACAGCTTCACTGCTGCACCAAAGCCTACTTCTCAAAGGGTAGTTGTGCAGTACATGTGCAGAGTAAGTTTCCAGCACTTTGGCTTTCTTTTTGCTGCCTTCAGAAGAGCTAGTTTATGAAAAGCCTTATACCCAAGTATAGCCTGTCCATTTTTTCTACTTGCTTGAGCTTATAATTAAATCTGTTTCATAATAACAGATGTGAATTTAGCTTTTCAACTTGAAAATGGAATCAGTGAAGGCTGAAATGTAGTTTGAAAAGAAACGACTAAGTCCTTTTTAACCCCAAATCACCAAAAGAACATTCAAATAACCAAAAGAATATTGTGCAGATATTTGATGACAAGAAACAGTGAAATTAAGTGCATTATACATCAAGCATTAATTATCTTTGGTCCACATCAGTTGTATACAGAGCAACAACATGTTCACTCGTTCTTTATTTGTTAGGACCTTCCCAGATGGCTAAGCCAGAAAGGAGGATTCCTGGCAGAAGAGCACATACGATCAGCACCACCCAATGTGGAAGCCACTAGCCACAGGTGGCTGTTTAAAATTAAATTAATTCGGATCAAATAAACCTCTAGGGAGATGTCATTCACATTATAAACATCATAAATTTGGTACTTATAACAAAAATAAAAACTATTTTCCAGAAGACGGCAATAGTATCCTGGCCTTAAGAAAATCAATAGAGGGCGGCACCTGTGGCTCAAAGAAGTAGCGTGCCGGCCTCATATAACAGACGTGACAGGTTAAAACCTGGCCCCAGCCAAAAAAAAAAAACTGCAAAGAAAAAAAGAAAATCAATACATTATGACAATTTTCTGTAGGGGGGAGTGCAGTGGTTGGATGAAGAAATACTTTTTGCTGATTTATGCAAAAGTATGAAAAGGGCTATTAGCTGGCTCTATAGTCTGTATAAAATCTAAACCTGATTATTAGTGAAAGTTAACCAATTCAGTTTAGTAGGTAAGAGAAAAATTACTGTTACGTGTTGAAAATCTTGTTTCCAAAATGCTGGTTCTTTAACATATATAACATTATATGTTATATAGTGTTTTAGTCTATTCAGGCTGCTGTAACAAAACGTAATGGACTGAGCCCAGCACAGTGCCTTTTGTCTGCATTCCCAGCTGAGGTGAGAGGATTGCCCAAGCCCAGGAGTTCATGGTTACAGGGAGCTATGGCCACTGCAGTCTTGGCTGGGCAACAGAGCTAGACCCTGTCTCTTAAAAACAAAACAACAATGAATAAACACCATTACTGTGATGTACAAAAAAAAAAAGGAACTCCTAATTCATATTGCGGCATGTTTAAATTATTTTATTCCTCATTCAGAGCTATGAGCTTCCTGGCTTGGTTGACTACACTTGAAAAATGCAGCACATTTTTCTTGTAAAAAAGTTTTATTGTGGTAACATTTCTGTATTTTTCAGTCACTTCCAAAATTACTGTTTTCTTCCCTTCTCTCTTCTTTTTCTCTCTCTTTGTTCTTAAGCAAAATAAATATAGACAGGGAATGGATGAAGAAAAGCAGTTTGTAAAGTACTGTATTAATGTAAGTGGTTACTAGTGATTTTCTTTTTCTTTCCTTTTTTTTTTTTAAGAGATGAAATCTTGTTATGTTGTCCGCGCTGGCCTCAAACTCCTGGGCTCAAGTGATCCTCCTTCTTCAGCCTCTCATATAGCTGGGACTATGCAAGGCACATGCCACTGCACTTGGCTTTCTGATATTTTAAAAGATGTCAAGAGGTGGAGTGGAAGAGAAGGATGAATGACCAGGGTGTTTAGACAGGGACAAGACACGATATAGGCAGCAATGTTTGCATGAACTGGTTTTAGAAAATAATTTGCTATGAACTTGCAAAGCCTTTTCCTGAATTTTTGACGACTTTTGAGAAACATTGTTCAAGCTTGGGACATTTTGACTGGAAAGAAAAGATCTCGTCTGATATTTACCAGCCACCTGGCTCTCATCTCCTTTAGTCTCTGGAAGTCTGAGGGCTGTCACCTGCAGAATGATGAGGATGGAATCTGCTTTGCACAATCCCAGGAGGTTAAGGGAGGGCAAATGAGATGTGCATGTGGAAGAGCTGTTATGTGAGACTGCAGGGACAAATCATTATCCAACACCGACTATACCCTACATATTTTTAAATAGGTTATATCCATTAATTCTTACAAAGGCCCCATAAAAGGGAACTATTACATGTATTATGCCTATTGAAGAAACTGAGTTTTGATGAATTAACTTGTCTAAGATCATGTAACTAGGAAAAGGAGAATTTGGGATTCAAACCCTGGCACTCGGACTCTAGAACTCACATTTCTCACCACTGTACTGTTTTGCCTTTCTGATACCAATTTGTATGCTGTAACCTGCGTAGCAAGATGTTAAGTTGGGAGTTATGGCCAATATGCCAAGATAACAGATACCACGTAAAAATGAATTTCCAAAGCAATGTACATTTTTTTTCAAAGTAGGTGATTAAGAATGTTTTAGAACTTTTTGATCTTTCACTAGTATTTAGGCCAGTGGTTCTCAACCTTCCTGATGCCATGGCCCTTCAATTCAGTTCCTGTGGGTCGTGACCCACAGGTTGAGAACCACTGGTTTAAGTAAAGGATGGGTAATTGGGTCCCCAGGTTGGTTGGTCCTGGCTAGCCCCAGGGGAGATTTATCTACCTAATTAACACTTTAATTGCTACTTAATTACCCTTAGGCTTTTATTCCCTATGTGGCCTGAAAAATCAGGGGCAGCCTGAGCTTTCTTTAATTAAGGACAGAAGCACTTCCTTTAATGACCATTTTTTAAAGGGAAAGAGGAAGATGAAAGTAAAGTTGGGTTTTGATTACATCCCATGAGTTGTTCTCATACACTGTAATTTTTATGTGCTGTACAGAATTCTTTATATTACATTAAACATTTAATTTGTATAAATGAATTCTAGTTTACCTTCTTAAATAAAATTTTTATACTTATGAAAGAGATATGTACAAAGCTTACAACATTTTTTATAATACCCACCCCACATCTAAATTTTAGCCAATGTAAACAATTCCTTTTTTCTAATCATTTTTATAATGCTGGGATGCATTAAAGTGTTATAAATAGCCTCTTTTTTGTCCCTATCACTTTTCATTTGACTCACTGATGAGATTATTAATCAGAAGGAGTTTTGTTCTTCATGTTTAAGCAGAGCCCTGAAAGACAAGTTCTCATTCATTATTTTGAATCTCATTTCACCTCAACGTGTTTGGAATATAACTTTCTTCGCTCTTTCTCCCATTCCATCTTTCTGTTACATAGGCTGGGGTTCTTTGGTTTGGTTTTGCATTCTGTTAGGGGAGGGTGTGATAAGCCAACCTAACACTTTCAGCAGAAGTTGAAATCTATGTCCTGTACCATACAGCATCAGTAACAAACTGAAAAATTGAACAAAAGAAAACAGGAGAATGATGCATTCCTTCCCTTACATTTGGAAATTGCTTTCTGAAGCATTATCCACTTAAAGAGTGTATGTATTATGTATTAGTAAGGGGAAATGGGGCATAGGCCTTAACCTTAAGAAGCTCACAGCGCTGTTAAAGACTAAATGGTAAGCATTTCTTAACATGGTGGTTTGTACAGTAAAAAAACTGAATGAATGAGTAACTCGGTGACTGTGAGGAGGGCTGCACAGTGGACAATGAGTGCACTGGGGCAGCCACCATGGGAGCAGTCACAGCTTCAGAGAGAAAGTGGAGCTGGACTGTTTAAAAGAAGAAGTTTTAGATTGGTGTGAAGAGAGCTTAGGATTTGGACTTTGCTAAGGGTCTGTACAGCTTTTTGAGTATTGAAAACATCACTGTCTAGAAGAGGCCTTTCACAACCATTGACTCTCTGAAACATCTCTCTCACCTCCATTGTCCTCAGTCCCTGTCACCTGCTTTATTCCCTAAATGGAGCTTGTCAAGACCTGAATTTTTATTTACTTACATGTTATGCCATTTATTTACCCATCTGTTTACTTTCTGTCCTGCACCAGAATGTAAGTTCCATGAAACTAGGGGTCTGGATCCCAATGCCTAGAACTGAGCTATCTAATAGGGTAATCACTAGTTACATGTGGCTATTTAGTTAAGATTCCAATTAGTTAAAGTTGATTTCCTCAGCCACTTCAACCATATTTCAAGTGCCAATAACTACATGGACTGCTGATATTGAATATTTGCATTACTGCAGAAAGTTCTCTCTGACAGTGCCAATTTAGAATAGTGACTGGCACATAGGAAGTCCCAACAAATATTTAATGAATACCAGCTAGATGAAAGTTGAATTGCTTTCTTTCAGCCTCCTGTTTTCTCATCTGTAAAATGAGGAAAATAAGAAAAGATTAAGAATTCCCTGAGGTGAAATTACTTCTTACACTAGAAGCATGATACTGGTGTGAATTATTATTGTAATTCAAGCTTCCCTGGGCCTCAGAGAACTGTAGGTACAAATGTGATTGTGTGACTAGGAAAGACTCACGTTTCACTGGCTCTTGCCCTGGCCCACACAGCACAACTAGGTTCTCTCATGAAGCTCCTCCTTAATGTCTGTCCCTTGTGGGTAGGAGAGTCCCTTACTGGCCACTCCTGCCAGCGACCAGCTGGACAAGGTTGGTAGCCAGACCATGGATCTGTCTCTAGAAGTATTCAGATTGCCAGTTAGAAAAAATATATACCTGCAAGTCAAAACATTCTACCAATATCAAAGAGTTTGTGATCCCCAGAAGCTCTTTCGGACCCAAAGCAATGCTCGGTTGCACCGACTAGAAGGCCTGTTTGCCTTCCCAAGTCCTCTCTGGTCCAAGCTTCGGCATTTGGCACAAATCTCAGCTGTGTGTAGTCTCTGCCCCAGGCCATTCCTCAAGAACATCCTTCTGTCATCTTTGGCCTGTGAGAGGAGGGGCCAGGGAAGGAGCATGGTCACTTGCCTGAATTCTTTGTGCCCCTCCTCACCAAGTATAAGAAGGTCTCCAGTTGCCTGTGCAAGGTATTCACAGTCAGAGGCATCTATAGGCTGCAGCCCCAACCAGTTCTTGAGAGGGAGCCGGACCAGCAGCTTTAGTTCCTCTCACTGGTACCTCCACTGTGCCTGGGCCTTTATCCTCATCCATGAATACATCTTGAGAGATTCAGCAGTGGACAGCTGTTCACTCATTTCTTCACATCTTCATCTTGGGCTCCACTCCAGATGTACTGGCTCCTGAGACTGATCCAAGTGGAGCCCAAGGGCCTCACTCTGACTACCTGGAGGTGTGAAGCAGCCTGGATCCTAGGTCAGGGTCTGCACCTGCCTACAAGGCCCTGCCTGGGACTCGGCCTTTTTTGCCCAGCTCTACTCTGTTCAGGCTGGAGGGCTGGATTGAAGGCAGCATCCTTTTTCTTCAAGCACACTGTGATCAAAGAAGGTTACAGTTATCTTTTATCTCCAAGGCAATCTCAGGGCTTGTGGCTTTACGTTCTGGAAATATCCTAGTTTTCCATCATTAATAGGAAATTTGGGCTTGTTTTAATATACAGAAAAGATGCTTCAGGGATTTACTTTTTATTTAAATGATTAACATTTGATAAATCAAAGTTATGATATCAAAACTCTCTTTTAGATTTCAAAGGTCACTACAAAAATCTTTTTCTTTTTCAACATATATCAAAATTTTTACTAATCCATTTTTTATTGTTGGAGACTCATTGAAGGTACAAAGAACTAGGTTACACTGATTGCATTTGTTAGGCAAATTCTCTCTTATAATTTTAAGGGACATTTGAATTTACTATAAATATAAGGTAATTAAATACTTTGATAGCATTTTAAAACTTCATTTACAAATGTACTGTATTTGATTTTCTTTCGGTTATTTCAACTGTTCTGACTTAATAAAACTTCCCCAAATATTAGATAAGTTCTATAAATCTAATAAATAAAACTTTACAAATGATCCTAATGTGATTTTAAAGCTCTTTTGGGTATTCTAAAACTATACAAGAAATTATGAAATTTTAAAATTTCCATTTTAAAATATTATCTAAATCAGTTTATTTTTAGTAGCAGTAACAAGGTTGTCCCTGAGAAGGAATTTCTCAAAGAGTAAACATTACCAACTCTTTATTATCTTAAACCTTTATATAATGAGGTTAAAAGACACATACCACTAACCTGAGGTCACATAAAAGCAGAGCACTTGGCCAGACACCCAAGAGAATCTCCTCACTGCTATTACCCTGTAAGCTGATTCCTAGGTCCCTCTTATGTTCTACCATTATTCTCTGCATACCATATGCAGGCAAGGTGGCTCAATCCTAGCACTCTGGGAGGTCAAGGTGGGTGGATTGCCTGCCTTAGGAGTTCACAACCTGACTGAGCAAGAGCAAGATCCATCTCTAAAACTAGGCAGGCATTGTCGTGAGTGCCTGTAGTCCCAGCTACTTGAGAGGCTGAGGCAAGAGGATCGCTTGAGCCCAAAAGTTTGAGGTTGCTGTGAGCTATGACACCACTGCACTCTACCAAGGGCAGCAAAGTGAGACTCCCCAAATGACAAACATCTGACTTCTGTACTACTTGGGCTTATGAACAGAGGCTATTACAGGTAATAAGAAAATGTACTTTTGGGCGGTGCCTGAGTGAGTAGGGCACTGGCCCCATATACCAAGGGTGGCGGGTTTAAACCCTGCCCTGGCTGAACTGCAACAAAAAAAATAGCTGGGCATTGTGGCAGGTGCCTGTAATCCCAGCTACTTGGGAGGATGAGGCAAGAGAATTGCCTAAGCCCAGGAGCTGGAGGTTGCTGTGAGCTGTGTGACGCCACGGCACTCTACTGAGGGTGATAAAGTGAGACTCTGTCTCTACAAAAAAAAAAAAAGAAAATGCACTTTTTCTAACTTATATACAAATTTAACTGAAGAACAAATCAACAAAAACTATCTTATTCATAAACTGGGGACTGCCTGTATATATTTCAATAAGTTTGATAATTTATACACCCATGTAAGTACCACCATAATCAAGATACAAAATATTTATTTCTATCCCCCTAGATTTCCTCTGTGCTCCTACTGAAGCAATCCTATGCAACCCCAGACCCAGATGGCCAGTGAACTGTTATTATACAGAGGATGCCAAAAAGATATATACACATTTTAAGAAAAGAAAAAACTGTATTAAATTTGTAATATTAAAGTAACATTTGACTTTAAAATGTTTTAACATTTAACAATTTGTAACATTTGACTTCCGCAATTACCAGAAGTGCTCGATGTGACTTGTATTCATCTTTTGTTATTGGTATATGGTGAGTATTACAATTGTAATAGTTTTTTTCCTTTTTAAAAATGTGTATAAATTTTTGGCACCCTCTGTAGATTAAATTTGTCTTTTCTAGAGTTGCATATAAATTGATCCATAGATAATAACTCTTTGTGTCTGGCTTCTTTTGCTCAATATAATACTGTTGGGAGTCACTCATATTGTTGCATGTATCAGTAGTTCTTTTTTTTTTTGTTTTTTAAGAGACAGAGTCTCACTTTATCACCCTCAGTACAGTGTATGGCGTCACAGCTCACAGCAACCTCTAACTCCTGGGCTTAGGCGATTTTCTTGCCTCAGCCTCCCAAGTAGCTGGGACTACAGCGCCCACCACAATACCCAGCTACTTTTTTGTTACAGTTTGGCTGGGGCTGGGTTTGAACCCGCCACCCTCAGTATATGGGGCCAGTGCCCTACTCACTGAGCCACAGGCATCACCCAATAGTTCTTTTTTTATTGCTGACTGATATTGCATTGTAAGACTATCAAAATTCATATTCTATTCCCCCCCACTGGAGTTGTTTCTAGGTTTTAGCTATTATGAATAAAGATGCATGAATATTCACACACACATCTTTTTGTGGACACTTGTTTTCATTTCCCTTGAGCACTACCTATGTGTGGAATTTCCAAGTAGTAAGTAAAGTGTATGTTTAACTTCAAAAGAAACTGCCCAGTTGTTTCCCAGATGGCTGCTCCATTTTATACTTCTATTAGCAATATATGAAAAATTCATTGTTTCACATCTTTGACAACACAAACTACTGTAAGTATTTTTAATTTTAGCTAGCCTATTGGGTGTGTAGTGATGTCTTATCATGGCTTTATTTGTAGTTTCCTCATGACTAATGATGCTTTAATAAGCACTTTAGTTGTTTTTTTTGAGACAGGGTTACACTCTGTTACCTGCTCTAGAGTGCAGTGGCATCATCATAGCTCACTACAACCTTAAATTCCTGGGCTCAAGTGATACTTCCTCCTGGCCTCCCATAGTACTAGGATTACAGGCATGAGCTGCGAGGCTCAGCCTTAATTGTATTTTAATAATAACTAATAAGCATATTTTCACTGCTTATTAAAACATTAATATATCTTCTTTCATGAACAGTCTCTATAAATATTTTGCCCACTTTTTGATTGGGTTTTCTCCTGAGTTGCAAAATTTTTGTATATATCCTCAACAGACAAATATTGTGCCAATAATTTCTCCCAGTGTGCAGCTGATATTTTAATTTTTCTTAACCGTGTCTTTGAAGACCAGTTTTTAGTTTTAATGAAATTCAATTTATTAATTTTTGCTTTTATGATCCATATTTTTTGTGTTCTATCTGAAAAACTTTTGCCTAATCAACGATCACAAAGATTTGCTTCTATGATTTCTTCTACAAGTTTTTATAATGTTAGCTCTTTTATGTAGGTCTAAGATTGATTTTGAGTTAAGTTTTGTATATGGTATAAGCAAGATTTTTTGCATATAGATATTCAATTGTTCTAGCACCCTCTTTTGAAAAGACCATATTTTATCTGGCATATTTATTGAAATCAATTGACAAATATGCATGGGTTTATTTCTACATTCTCTCTTCTTCTATACCACCATAATAACTATTGCATTTGAGGATGGCTTCCAAATTCTAAGTCATTTACATTTTCATATAAATTTTAGAACTTTTAAATTTTTATAAATATAAGTCTATGGGAATGCATTAAATCTATAGATTATTTGGGGGATAACTGAAATCTTAATATTGAGTATTTTGATCCACTATGGTTATATCTCTCTATTGATTTACACCTTTAATTTTTCTGAGTAAAGTTTTGGTCAGATGGTGCATATATTTTATTAAATGTATTCATAAGTATTTAATGTTTCCTATGCTATTATAAATGACATTTAAAATTTTGGTCTCTAATTGTTCATTGCTATCATGTATAAATACCATTGATTTGGGGGTATTGAGCTTGTATCTATAAATGTGTTAAACTTCATTTATGGGTTCCATTGGCCTTTTTGATGATTCCTTGGGAACTTCTAACTATACAATTATGTCACTTGTGAATAAAGATAGTTTTACTTATTTCTACCCAATTGTTGTGCCTTTTCTTTTTCTTGCTTTATCTCATAGGTAGGACTTCTAACATAATGTTGAATAGAAATAGTGAGGAAAAATATTCTTGCTTTATTCATAATATTAGGGGCAAAGCATCTTGTCTTTACTATTGAGAATATTAGACAGAGTAAAGAAAATGTGGGACACACACACAATGGATTATTATTCAGACTTTCAAAAGAAGGAGATTCTGCCATTTGCCATAACATGGATGGCCCCAAAGGACATTATGCTAAGTGAAGTAAGCCAGAGATAAAAAATTGCATAATCTCACTTATATGTGGAATCTTAGAAAAAGAACAAATATCCAGAGACAGAGAATAAAACAGTGATTACCAGGGGTTGAGGTGGGGAAGGAAACATTGAAATGCAGGCAGAATGATACAAGGAAGCAGATATGCAGGATCCACAGGTCTAGAGATAATGTATATCATGAGGATGATAGTTAAAAATATATTGTACTAGAAATTTTTGTTAAATAAGTAGATTTTAGCTGCCTTGTCATAAAAAGATAACTATATGACATGACAGACGTTAATTTGTTTCACCAGAGCATTTTACTGTTTATATGTATCCTATAATACTGTCTTGTAAACCTCAAATATATACTATAAAATTCATAATTTTAAAAAAGAATGATATTAGTCGTAGGTTTTCTGTTGATGCTCTTTATCAGGTGGAGAAAATTCCTCTTATTTTTTTTCCCCCCAAGACAGGATCTTGCTCTGTCACCCAGGCTAGAGTGCCATGGCATCATCACAGTTTATGCAACTTCAGACTCCTGGGCTCAAGCAATCCTCTTCCTTCAGCCTCCGGAGTAGCTGGGACTGTAGGTGTCCATTACCGCACCCAGCTAAGTTTTTTATTTTGTAGATACTGGCTATGTTTCTCAGGTTGGTCTTTAACCTCTGTCCTTAAAAGATCCTCCTGCCTTAGCCTCTCAGAGTTCTGGGATTATAGACGTGAACTACCCACCCCTGGCTGGAAGTTCCCTTTTAATCTACTTTTTGAGGTCTTTAAAATCATGCATAGATAATGTATTTTGTCATATCTTTGTTCTGTATCTATTGAGATGATCATGTGATTTTTCTTTTTTAGTCTATTTTATTTTTATTATTTTTAATTGTTTAAAAGCCGAATAAATCCTTTATTTCTAGTAAACTGCTGTCTTAGCCAGGCGCCCCCTGACCTTTTTTAGTCTATTTACATCATGAATTACATTTCAAGTGTTGGAATAACCTTATGTTTCTAAGATGAATACCACATAGTTATGATGTCTTACCCTTTTTATATATATTGCTAGGCTCAATTTACTTATATTTTTTAAAAGAACGTTGGCATCATGTTCATGAAGGATTTGCAGTTTAGTTTTCTATTTTGTCAGATTTGATATCAGGGTAATATTGACCTCATAAAATTGATTGAAAATATTTGCTGTTTTGTATATTCTAGAACAGTTTGCATACAGTTGGGATTATTTATTCTTTTTTTTTTTACTATATGATAAAACATTTTAATGTATATATTCATTAATTAAAAACAAATGTAGATAGCCCCCTGACATCCCAACTTCACTTTTAAATTTATCTACATCTTATTTTTCTTTCTTTTTTTATTAAATCATAGCTGTGTACATTAGTGCAATCAAAGGGTACAATGTGCTGACTTCATATATAATGTGAAATGTTTTCATCAAACTGTTTAACATACCCTTCATGGTATTTTCCTAGCTATCGTATGAAGAATTTTATATTCTGCATTTAGTAAGTTTCGCCTGTACCCTTCTAAGATGCACCATAAGTGTGGCCCCACCAATTACCCTCCCTCCACTCCAACCTCCCCCTCCTCTCCCTTCCCATATTCTTGTGCTATGGTTGGGTTATAGCCTTCACATGAAACCATTAAATTAGCTTCATAGTAGGGCTGAGTAAATTGGATACTTTTTCTTCCATTCTTGAGATATTTTGCTAAGAAGAATATGTTCCAGCTCCATCCATGTAAACATGAGAGAGGTAAAGTCTCCATCTTTCTTTAAGGCTGCATAGTATTCCATGGTATACATGTACCACAATTTATTAATCCATTCGTGGGTCGATGGGCACTTGGGCTTCTTCTATGACTTAGCAAATATGAATTGGGCTGCAATAAACATTCTGCTACAGATGTCTTTGTTATAATGTGATCTTTGGTCTTCTGGGTATATACCTAGTAAAAGAGTTATAGGGTCAAATGGAAGGTCTATTTTTACATCTCTAAGTACTCTCCAAACATCCTTCCAAAAAGAACGTATTAGTGTGCATTCCCACCAGCAGTGTAGAAGTGTTCCCTTTTCTCCACATTCATGCCAACATCTCTAGTTTTGGGATTTTGTCATGTGAGCTAATCTTAGTGGAGTTAGGTGATATCTCAGAGTGGTTTTGATTTGCATTTCTCTGATGATTAAGGATGGTGAGCATTTTTTCATGTTTCTGTAGACCGTGCGCCTGTCTTCTTTGGAGAAGTTTCTCTTCAAGTCCTTTGCCCACCCTGAGATGGGATCACTTGTTCTTTTCTTGCTAATACGTTTGCGTTCTCTGTGTATTCTGGTTATTAAACCTTTGTCGGAGGCATAACTTCCAAATATTTTCTCCCATTCTGAGGGCTGTCTGCTTGCTATACTTACTATGTTCTTGGCTGTACAGAAGCTTTTTAATTTGATAAGGTCCCAGTAGTGTATTTTTGATACTGCTTCAATTGCCTGGGGAGTCCTCCTCATAAAATATTCACCCAAGCCAATTCCTTCAAGAGTTTCCCCTGTACTTTCTTCTAATATTTTGATAGTTTCATGTCTTAAATTTAAATCTTTAATGCAGGGATTATTTATTCTTAAAATAATTAGGAGAATTTACTTGGGAAAATATCTGGGTCTGGAATTTTCTTGGGGGAAGGTTTTTTTAAATTATAATTTTCAACATCCTTTATATATAGAAATGAGTGAGTGAGGCTTAGTTGTTTATTTCCTTCAAGGGTTCAAAGAAGTTGTCCATTTCATAAATTTGTTTTATTTATTGATATAAAATTATTCATAAATTTCTCTTATTACCCTTTTATTTTCTGTAGTATCTGTAATGAAATTGGCAATATGTGTATTCTTCCTCTCTTTTTCCTCTGACTAGTCTGACTAAGGACTTGAAGGTTTTGTCAATCTTTTCAAAGAACCAGATTTTGGTTTCATTCATTTTCTCTGTTAATAATTTTCTCTATTGTTATTTGGTTTTCTATTTCATGAATTTTTGTACTCTCCTTCCGATAACTTAGGGATTCATGTGCTTTTCTTCTTCCTACTTTCTTAAGTATTTCCCTAATGACTAATGATATTACATATAAAGCATGTTTTCATGCTTACTTGCTAGCCACATATCTTCTTTGGTGAAATGTCTGTTCAAGTCTTGACATTCAAAAGATTATGGTAAAGTATATATAAAATTTACCATCTTACCCATTTTTAAGTGTACAATTAAGTAGCATCTGTAGCATACAGTTGTGTACTATTAGGTACGTTCCCATTGCTGTGAAACAATCTTCAGAACTCTTTTCATCTTGCACAACTGAAACTCTATTTCCAACCTCCCCATTCTTTTCTCCCTCCAGCTCTTGGCAACCACCATTTTGCTTTCTATCTCTATGAATTTGACTATTTTGTGTCTCTCATATAAGTGGAATCAAACAGTATTTATCCTTTTGCATGTAGCTTATTTTATTTAGAAAAACATTGTTAAGTCTCCTTCATATGTATAGAACATGTAAGAATGTTCTCCTTTTTAAGGTTGGACAATATTTCATAGAATGTACATGCCACATTTTGTTTATCCATTCATTTGTTACTTTCTCCTTTTGGCTACTGTGAATAATGCTGCCATGGACAGTGTACAAATATCTGTATAGGATCGATTTTTAGAGTCTATAGCTAGAAGTGAAATTGCTGGATCATCTGGTAATTCTACATGTATTATTTATATTTGAGAAATTCCATATTATTTTCCATGGTGGCTGCTAAGAACCATTTTACATTCCCAACATGTACTATAGGGCTTCCCATTTCCTCACATCCTCACCAACACTTTTCCAGGTTATTTTCTGGGTTTCTTTTTTTTTAATGGTAGCTATCCTAATGGGGGTGTCAGGTGGTATCTTATTGTAGTTTTGATTTGCATTTCCCTAATGACTAGTGATGTTGTTAATCATCTTTTCATGTACTTGTTGGCCAATTTTTTTTTTTTTTTTTGTAGAGGCAGAGTCTCACTTTATTGCCCTTGGTAGAGTGCTGTGGCATCACAGCTCACAGCAACCTCACAGCGCCTCCTGGGCTTAGGTGATTCTCTTACCTCAGCCTCCTGAGTAGCTGGGACTAGGTGCTTGCCACAACACCCTGCTATTTTTGGTTGCAGTTTGGCTGGGACCAGGTTTGAACCCGCCACCCTTGGTATATGGGGCCTGGTGCCCTGCCCACTGAGCCACAGGTGCCGCCCACTTCAGATTTGTCTTTTAATAATTCTGTTAGTGAGGTTAGATTAAGATGAACTATATGTTTTCGAGTTTTTAGGTAGTACATTTAAGTCTTAATGTATTTTGAGTTAGTTTTTGTATGTGATAAGAGAAATAGGGATCAGGGTGATTATTATTATGGTATATACATATCAAATTGTTCCAGAACTATTTGTTGAAAAGCCCATCCTTTTCCCATTGAGCTGTCTTCAATTTGGCTAAGTCAGTTTGGGCTTCTGCAACAGAAGTACTGCAGAGTGGGTGGTTTACAAAGAGAAATTTATTTCTCATAGTTCTGGGAGCTGGAAGTCTAAGACCAGAGTGCCAGCAAGACAGGGTTCTGATTAAGGCACCGGTTCTCAACCTGTGGGTCGTGACTGTATTAAAGGAACTATATTAAAGGGTTGCGGCATTAGGAAGGTTGAGAATCACTGGATTAAGGCCTTTTCAAGGTTACCAGCTACTGTATTCTTGTGGGCACTAATCCCATTCATGAGGGCTCTACTCTCCTGACCTATCTACCTCATAAATACCCCATCTCCTAATAACATCATATTGGGAGATTTACTTATAGTAAATCTTAAAATCAGGTAGAGTTGTCCTAAATTTGTTTTTTCAAAAATTTTGTATTCCTTTAAATACTATTGGATTTTATTCTGGAGTACAGTTTAATTACTGTACTTGGAGTAAGTTTGGTCCTTTTGAGGCTCGATTCTGATCGTTCTTAGGGTGGGTTGTGGGACAAGATAGAGTGGTTTGGGCTTCCTCTTCCACAGTTCCACCAGAGGTGCCATGTTGTTCCTAGAAAGCCACAATGGTGCCATGATTGTGTAACTGCTGCTTGGCACTCTGCCACTGTTGTTCCCTTGGATATATATATTTACAGAACTTTCCACTTGTGTAGACTTCCCATGCTTGCTCATCTGCCACCTTGAGCTGAATAAAACCATGTCATATCTATCCTCAGCTCCTAAGTCCTTCTTTGGCCCATCTGGGTCTGGTGTGAACTTCTCTGGCATTGGCCTCCTGCACCACAGGACAGTCCAGAGAGACCTTTAGTCTGGGTCATATTTCCTTCCAATGCTGAGGCAATGCATTTCTGAGGATTCTACCTCATGTCCTATGTATACCTCTGTGTATAATGAGGTCTTTCTAGTCTGGTGGGGTTAGGGATAGGAAATCTTCCCCATCCTGTATAAGCACTGGGAATGTTTGACCTACTCCACCCTCAGATATGTTTCTCTCTCCTATGCACAGTTCAGTGCTCAGTCAGACACCCGTGGAGCTCTTCTACAGAGCCCTAGAGCTCTCTTCCTCTCACACACTCTCCTTCTCTTTAGTTCCCTGCAAATTCTCATTTGGATTTTCTGAACTCCAACCTTTTCCTCAACTCAGTGAGAAACCAGGCTCCATTTGAGGGTTCTCATTTGGGATTCCAGTCTGTGACTAGTTTGCTTCCCTTTTCTCAGGGACCAGAATCCTAGGCTGCCTCTTGTCCAATGTCTGAGACCATTGTGTCCTCCAAATAGGGAGGTGGGGGTGTCTAGCTATGTAGGGGAAAGAGTTTAAGTTTCATCCTTATTCCAACATGGTCAGAAGCAATTCATTAAAAGTTCCATCATTTTAAAAACCATTTCTCAATAAGTATTTGTCATGTGTTCAGTATCTTTCTATTGTGGAAATATGTAACTTCATCTATCTTCATGTCCATTTTTATTTCCATACAACAGAGCTCTAGAATTGGAATTGCTAAGCCAAAGAGTATACTTCCAAATTTTGGTGTGTGGCAAGAACTGTGAAGGGGTCTAACATTTTCACCTAAGTTAGCTTGCCATAGTTTCATAGATGAATGCTGACAGAAGACATGAGACTCTTGAATTAGAGGTGAAAGACCTTATTACTTACTGTAAAAGCAACAGCCAGAGTCTGAGCATATTTATACCAGTTTGTGGAGCCCCAATTCCCATAGGGTTCCATGGAAGGTCAGATGGTCCCTGCATTTGCGGTGGGTTAGTGTCAGCACTTTTTGTTTTTTTAAAACAAGGAACAGACTTTATAGTGAGTAACAGGCCAGTTACTGAGTGCCCCGAGCCCCAGTGGTCACAGGGTACTCACCCTGTGGGTGCTGGACTAGTTAGATGCTGTGTGTGTAGCTAAGGAAACTGCTGAACATCAGGAGGGGGGAGACTTGGGATCTGGTGCACTCAGCCAGAACTCACAGGGATGCTCAGGTCCCAATGCTGAGTATGCTCCCCAAAACATAATGTAACATTTACTCCAAAAAATATAGGCCAACTTGAGCTTGCCTTCAGATTGTGTGAAAGAGTCGCATGTCTGAAAGACTGTGTTGCAGATACAGGAATACTATCAATCTACATAATTTAGCCAACTCATGGGTGAAAGATGACATCTTTATTGTGTGTTTTCATACCAAGTGAGGTTGGATACCATTTCAAATGTTTATTGATAGGTTTAAAGCACATTTTCACAAACTAACTCCTCCCTCAGATTTTTTCTTTTCATGTTCCTGACTTGGGGAAAACAAAGGAAGACTGGAGCTCTGTCTATCATCCGAGTCGGTCAGTGTCGGCGGCGTTTGCAGTGTGAGCGCTGTCTAATCGTCTACAACTGGACGGCTGTGCTATTTCCGCCTCATCGTGTGCTGTGTGATGCAACGTGTGATGCCCTTTCCTCTCCGCCTGTTTGTTACCAGCTCCAAAAATATCCAGGAGGCAGGACAGTAGGGCATTTCCTTTTTCTTATACACGTCAAAGGAGGAAGTGCAGTTAGCACGGGAATCCACGGATTTGTGCCTGTGGAGATTTCCTTTTCTGCTGTCACAGAGTGCAGGGCCTTGGCTCTCAGCTGTGCAGCAAGGCGGCAGGTTTCTCTCTAGAAACTCACCGCGGGGCAGACACAGCCAGGAGCATACTTGAAGGCCTGAGCGATCTGTGCTAAAGAGCAGCTTATGCCAGTAAAGGGGAGCGCTCCTGAAGGTTTCTCTGCGAGGCTTCTGCGGTCGAGCCTTGCGCCAGCCTGGCGTTGTTCCTTTCTGTGTACACCGATCTCACCGCGCACGGTTAGAAGCTGTAAAATCAAACAGTGACTTAGTGGCGTCCTAAGAGTTTTATCCTCCGGCGCCACCCGTGCCCATCCAGTTAGCGCCCGGCGTCCGGAGTTGGAGCTCTGCCCGCGGAGCCGCCCACCGGGGCGGAACAGCCTCCTCGCCCCGCCCCCTGGCCGGCGCTGGGCCAACCGGCGCGGGGCCCGCCCCTCAGCGCGGAGCTCCGGAGCCCGCCGCGCCCGGTCTCGGCGCTGGCGGTGAGCTCCTCGGGCCCACTCTGACCCGGCCATGGCGTCCGCGGAGCCCCTCGGGGTGGCTATCGTTGGCAGGTACGGGACTCCGAGCCCCATGCTGTTGCCACTGGAGCCCAGGGAGACGCTATACCCCGCGCGTGAGGCCCTCGGGATGGGTGCCCGGGTCGCCGGCCCTGCGAGCGGGTGGGAGCGGCGTAGCCTGTGCCAGCCTTCCGCTTCCCCAGTGCCCCGTGGCCCTTGCCGCGCCCCGCACGGAGCTGGCTGGGCTGGGAGGGAGCGCCCGAGGCAGTGTCGGTGGCTTGGCAAGTCGCACTACGCTGGAGAGTGCTGTTTTGTTTCCTGTGGTGCTGGCCCTCCAGGAGGCTCGGAAAGCTGACAGCGCAACCCGGGTTGCAGAGCGGTTGTCGCATCTGTTGAGTAGTGCCGGGTGTGCCAGCAAGTCCACGGAGGCGCTCTGGGCAGTATATACTAACGAAAGGAATTCAGGCGGCAATCCTGCGAGAGCTGTGTTCTTATTCCCATTTTACGAATAAGAAAACTGAGATTAAAAAAAAAAAAAGAAAGAAAACTGAGATTGAGGCCGGGCGCGGTGGTTCACGCCTGTAATCCCAGCACTTTGAGAGGCCGAGGCAGGCGTATCGCCTGAGCGCACGAGTTCGAGACCAGACGGAGCAAGAGTGAGACCCCCCCCAAAAAAAAACATAACCGGGCGTTGTGGTGGGCGCCTGTAGCCCCAGCTAGTCGGGAAGCTGAGGCAAGAGAATCACTTGAGCCCAAGAGTCTAAAGTGCTGTGAGCAATGGCGCCATGCACTCTATGGTGTGTGTGTGTGTGGTGGGGGGGAGGGGAGCGACAAAGTGAAATTGTCTCAAAACCCCCCAAAACAAAATAACAAGAAAAACTGAGATTAAGCAGTTTACCCTGGATCATAGTCGTTTCAAAGCCTCTAACACAGCGGGTTGTCTCCCTGCAGGGCTCGTTACTGTCCCGAGGCTGGTACCCTCGACAGAGGTAGAACAGTTGCTGGAGAACAAACTGGGCTTTCCCAAATGGCTTTGCTGGGGTTGGGGAGGCGATGGAGCCAGTTTTCCAGGTGTATCACTTTAACAGCCTAAATTCCATCCAAATTGACTTCTGCTTTGTGCTCCCATCCCCCCCACCTTAACAACTTGCTATTTTCATTTAAAAAAGGAGGACACTCAGGTGTACTTTTACACTGTTAGCAATCTGTCAGTGTCTTAATACTTGCTATTGACAATTAAAAACACCTTTTTGGTGGCACTTTGTGTCTCTTCATGCCATGGAAGTGTGGGCCTGCCAGCTCCCTTTCGCTGGAGCCGGATTAGTTTATGGCCCTGTCTGGGGATTAGTCCCAGTGTTCAGTGTTTTTTCTCTAGGGCCCTTGAAGGTAGATCTCAGGATGCTTGCTGTGAGTTTTTTGATCACAGAGCAATGGAATTAACTTTGCCTTTGTACTTTCTGGGATCATGGTGCCTGTAGCTGAGAAGGGAAGGAATATAAAAAGTACACTTTGCACCCATTGCAGTAATTATGTTTATCTTACATGGTTATCGAAGGTCAAGGGCTGGAGTTTTGTAAATCTTGGGTGATGCCCTGGAGTGGTGTTCCAAGTGCAGCCAATAAACGTAGTAAGCACTTTGTGTAGTTACCCAGCTGTGGGTGGTTTAGTTTCCTAAGAGGGAGCTGCTGTTGGCAATCAGTTTACCTCTGATTCTTTGAGGGAGGTTGACACAGAATTAAGGGGTTGTACAAACTTTAAGGACCACAGGAATTACCTGGGGCTTCAGCTTGTTTCTGTAGTTTCTGGTTATGAAAGTCCTGTCTTTCCCTTTCCCCGAGCCCCAGACAGACACTCAGCTTTGCTTCTGGGCAGTACTGGTTTCTTCCTTTCATCCTTGCCACTCTTCTTTCTTACCTCTTTCCTAGCCCTATAGGTGATTCCAAGGAATTGGCACTTAAATAGGGTTTGGGGAATGTAAATTAATTTGCTAAAACGTGGTTGACTTTCATTCTTGGGTTTTAGCAGACCAAAATTTACATATTTCAATTTCAGGAACCTACTTTTCCTCTTTCCTTATCAGTTTCCATATTTCCTAATTTTAGAAGCACCTGCTAGAAATAGTCTCAATTTTTTTTTCTGTTGACCTGTCCCCTAAGGCCACTCTTCCTCAGGGCCACTTAGCTTTCTGTGAACATCCAAGGCGAGTCCCTTCAGAATGGTGGCTTTGAAAGGGGAAGAGTGGGTTTTGGAAAGTTAAGGGAGAAGGGAAAACACTCTGGGGTTCAGGGCTGCAGGACCCCAGAGGGAAAATCTGGTAATGACAACTTTTTAAACTGGGAATAGAGATAGGTATCTTGAAGTTAATAAGTTTGCAGGTGAGCAATGTGCTCAGGTTTTCCTTGTTCAGGCTTACCTTTTATGTAACACTGTTTCTGAATTATTTACCTTGTGTAACACTGTGACTGTCCACCACTTAGGCCTTGAGCTTGTTTAAAACAGGGGCCTATCTAGGGGAGACCATCCTGTGCTGGTGCCTTGCATGCCCATCTCCTACCCACTTTCCTTTTTAAGAAGCAATTTCATCAGGACTGAGGAACCATCTTCTCCAGGAAAATCTCTGCTTCTGGGGCCTTCCCTTTAGGGCAGAAACTGTCTAGTCACCAGTTGTGTAACCACCATGCCTAGTCCTAGCAGACAGATGTTTGGGTATGTGTAACAGCAATTATGTATTTTTTCTGAATGTCTAGTGTGAAGGGCATGGTAGGATATTGCTTTATATCAAACAGGCACCCCCTAAAGTAGGGGAGGGCAGGATAAGGACATTTGGCCTGAGTCTACATTTTTTTTTTTAATACCAAACATTTTCTTTGGGGTGATATGTGCATTTTTTGTAAGCAAGTCTGAAGTATAAAATTTCTCTGAAGTGCCGAGGGATTTTCCTGCTAATTTATGTACATAACACAGACACACACAGCCAGCAAGCCTTAGGATGCTCTTGTCGCCTCTTGAGTCTGCTTAAACATTAAATGTGCCCTTCCTAAGAACTGTTTAGTAGTTCTTATTGGCAAAATTTCATAATAGACTTAGATCACAAGTGTAGAAAGTTTTACTTCAACTTTTATACAATAAATAACCTTATATATTACTTATTTAGATATATTTAGAGACTTGTTCATGATAAAAGTGGCATTCATGATAGAATTGATCCAGTTTATTTTCTCCCGTGCTGCTTTGCATACTGTGTGTGTGTATGCATTAGCCTTCTGCAGTACCAGTTGAGATTTAGGAGTCTAGAAACCTTAAAGAATGTAAGAATGGGAAAGAGTGGGAGGGGAGTGGGGTCTCGGTTTGTGCCACACCTTTTGGGGGGAAAAAAAAGAAGAATGGGAAAGAGCTCAAAGTACCTCTATCATGGGCTCCCCTGACATGGTCCCCAGGTATCCTGCCATTCAAAAGTTAATAAGAGGTCACAGGTGCTGAGGACAGGAAGCCAATTGTTTTGGGGCCTGCTGGGGCAAGAAAACCCAGTCTGATCTCTGTGCCTCTTCCAGATGGGACTCCTCTGTAGATGCCCCCTTCTTGCCTTGCTGGCTTTCTTCCCTCCCCTGTGAGTTTGTCCTGCACATTGTCCCAGCCTTAATGCTGTGCTCTTTCAGGCACAGTGCTGGTTACTGATTTATAGTTTCCATACTTTAGGTCTAGTTTTTAGGAGAGGAAATTTGATTGGCTCAGCTCTGTGTGGCTACAGAGAGCACAGGTACTAGTGAGCCGGCTGACTGGCTGCCTCTGGCCAAGTGTGCATGTCCTGCCTGCTCATCAGGGACTGCATAGGTGTGAGCTATTAGGTCAGGGAGGGACACTAGCTGTGTCCCAGGAGTCAGCGTCCACCTGCTGCAGGTCCTCCAGGAAGATGGGCAATACAGGTCCTGCAACCTGCTATAATAGCGATAAACCTGCTTTGCCTTTAACACATGTTATATGAAATATACCTGATTTCTTCAACTTTGTGTGCTAAACATTGAAAGTAGAGAAAAAATTTCTTGCATACCCACTTCTGTATTTACTTGTTAAAAATTCGTTATATTTCCCTTGTAAGTAATTTAATTTACCAATTCTGAATTTTTGTTGGTTGGTTTTTAACATTTTAACTAATATAAATTCTGTGAATGGGTATCTTTCTGCATTACCCTTGTTAACCTAAGATTCTAGGTTAAAATTCCTAGACTTAGGAATTTTACTGTTACAAACACAATTTTGATATAGGCTGTTAGGCTGCCTTCCAGATAGTTGATGCCAGATCACGTTCTTCCCCCACAGGATAAGCATGCCTGTTTCTCTGTAATTTCACCAAACGTTAAAAGTGGTCAGTCTTCAATCTCTGCAAGTCTGAGATGTAGTTTATTTGCCATTGTTAGGTTGATACATATAGTTATTTGCTATTTATTAGACTAAGGCAGTTGAATATGTTTTCAGGTTTTTGGTTGCTTCTTCAGATTTTATCCAAGCCCCCAACCCACTTGGTGTGTTCATCTTTTTCTTCTGGACTTACAGGAATTTTTGTATATTTCCTTTTGAACATTTGTATTATAGTGATTTCTCACTATAAACAGTTATTAGGGCCAATTTATTTGGCAAGCAATATGCAAACATGAGGACCAGGATGACTTGGATGTTGAAAAAATGTCTTTGGAAAATTTGAAAACTGCTCTCGTGCAAATCTCTCCTTCCTACTTCTCATCCCACTGCCTTTGTGGGTGAAGAACTGCTGCCCTCTTGGGCACATGACTGACTCCTGATTTCTGTAAGAGCATAGTGGTAGCATGGGTGAGGATGGAACTCAGCATCCTGACACCAAAGAGACCCCTGAGATAAATGATTTCCAACACTATGTAAGTCATGTTACCCATTAGAAAAGTAAAGTGAGCCACAAATGCAAGCTATGTATGTAATTAAATTTTCTAGTAGTTAAGTTAAAGTTAAAAGCCAGTTGCAGTGGCTCTAACCTGTAATCTCAGTGTTTTGGGAGGCCAAGCAAGAGGATCACTTGAGGACATAAGTTCAAGACCAGCCTGGGCAACATAGACCCCCCCACCCCCTCAAGCTCTACAGGAAATTTAAGGGAAGGCTTTTTTTTTTTTTTTTTTTTTGTAGAGACAGAGTCTCACTTTGTCACCCTCGGTAGAGTGCCATGGCGTCACACAGCTCACAGCAACCTCCAATTCCTGGACTTAGGCAATTCTCTTGCCTCAGTCTCCCGAGTAGCTGGGACTACAGGCGCCCTCCATAACTCCTGGTTATTTTTCTGTTTTTGCAGTTTGGCCGAGGCCGGGTTTGAACCCGCCACCTTTGGTATATGGGGCCGGTGCCCTACTCGATGAGCACAGGCACCGCCTTCTACACGAAAATAAAAAAAAAAAAAAAAAAAAGAAAGAAAAAGTAAAAGAAAATAGGTGAAATTAATTTTGCTATTAACAATATTTATGTGTTATTTCAATAAGTAATGCAAAAAGGCTTAATATTTATTATCTTCAAAACCCAGTGTATATCTTATACTTGTTTACCTGTTTATATTTGTACACATATGTTATCATAGTGTTATTACACTTACTAGCACACCTCAGCTCAGACAGCTACTTTGCAGTGTTAGCAGCCCCTGTGGCTAGTGGCTCCCTTCCTGGGCACTGAAGTTTTAAGCAGTGGTGTCACCTTTGCTAATCATTCTGTCACCTTTGCTAATCAAGAATGATCTTCAGAAATCTTTCTTCTCCATGAATGTGCACAATGTAAGCACATATAACACACCCCCTGGATGAAAGACTCAACTACAACTTGAACTTTTACTTAGAAACTCAGTGTAACCTAATCATTTCTACCCTCATACTAATCTGAAATTTGAAAAAACCAAAAAAACTTCCTTCCCGTCTTTGGTGGCTCCCCTGCAGTGTACACTGGTCTCTGTGATGAAAATCAAGCTGGGAGTGGGGGTGAGTTCTGTTTGATGGGATGAACCTGTTTTGCCTGTGGAAAGTCTTTGACCTCTAGACCAATGGAGCACCCCCATTTCTGTACAGCCTCCTTTCTCCTGGGTGTTGGCCTCTCCCCCACTGTGTGACAGACATGGATGTAATGACACTTAGTAGGTAGAGAGATCTGAGATTACTCTCAAGGCCTGAGGGCTAGTCAGTCCACTTGATCTGGTCCCCAATCAGATCAGTATGTGGTGAAACTTTTACATGCATAGAAGGTATTGGTTATTTTGAGGAGTTGCATATTAAACTACAAAATAGGTAAGGATTTCTCTTCTTAAAAACATTTTAATGAATTATGTCACACAGCAAAATGCAGAAATAAGTGCAGTTGTCTTCTGGTACCCACGGAGGATGGGATCCAGGACAGCCTGTGGATACTAAAATCCACAGGTGCTCAACTCCTGGACGTAAAATGATGTAGTGCTGGTATGGAACCCAGGCTCATCCTCATGTCATCTCCAGGTTACTTACAGTACCTGAGATAATGTCAGTGCTATGTACATGTACTACAATGTAGTCATTACACTACAGTGTTTAGGGATCATGGCAAGGACAAAGCCTACATATTTAGAATAGGCAATGTCTCTTTCTGTCTCAGATTCCATCCAGGACACCAAATTGCATCTACTTATCACTTCTGTTTCGACTGCTCTAGACCGTGACAGTTTCTCAGACCTTCTTTGTTTTTGAGGACCTTTGGGAGTACTGGCCACAATAGGGGTCTATTTGATGTTTTCCTCTTGAGAACACTGGAGGTGTAGAAAGATGGCCACCAAGTCAAAGTGCCCTTTTTGTTACATGTCAAGGGCACACATTCAGCCATCACTATTGATGCTGGCCTTGAACACCAGGATGAGGATGAGACATTTTTCAGGGTTCTCTACTGCTAATTGCCCCAGTACCCCCCTGCCTGCACTGTGCTCCCTAGAAGGAAGTGCCCTGTGTAGCCCATACTACTGGATGGGGAGTGACTCTGCCTCTCATGGGGGAGCAGCTATGTAAATTACCAGCATTCTGCAAGGTATTGGCTTCTTCTGCATTTATATATTCAGACATTTATATGGATATGGATTCATAGATATTTACTCTGTGCCTTGTTTCATAATCCAATGTTTATTTTGTTGCTCAAGGTGTTCTAGATTTAGCCATTAGGAGCTCTTATAGTAGGAGCTTGTGTACTTGTGACATGCAGGTTAACATAGGGTCTTTAACTTTTTGGAGAACTTTCTTTCTGGCACTGCAAACTCCTCCAGGCTCATCTTGTATACTTCCTGGTTCAGCCCTAGAATTAGCCATTTCTCCAAGAATTTCTGCCTCCTTTTATTGGAGAATGGGATTAGAAACCAAGGTTTGGACTCTAGATATGTTCCATACTTTGGTTTTAAAGCCTTTGAATGACCCTTTGTGAACTCTGCATGGCTTTTTCATTCTCCAGTAGGTCTGAGACATCAGGTGCAGTGTAGTCGTTGAGAGTAAGGACCCCAGTCAGGCTTCTGGGTTTCCTCTCGTGGCTCCAGCCGCTATAACCTCTATGGACTTAATCCCTTGATGGCTCAATTTTCCCTGTGTAAATATTTTAAGTATAGTATACTATATAACTAAAAAAACTCATGTGGCTTAGCAATGAAAAGGTATTCAATTAAGTTAACTTCCATCCTTTTATTTTATTTCTCTTTAGTGGACTCATTGGGCGAAGCTGGGCTATGTTGTTTGCCAGTGGAGGCTTCAGGGTGAAACTCTATGATATTGAGCAACAGCAGATAACAGATGCCCTGGACAACATCAGGTGGGTCAGCTGATGCCTTCTGGAAGGAACTGAAATGAATTTCTCTCAGTCGGTCTTGCTTATCATATCCTTGATCCTATAAATATCTGTGACTTCATTTTCTTATTTGATGGTGATCATGGTACCTCTGAGTTGATAAAGGCTGGAATATAATTACAACCAGAGACAAGGCTCTTGTAGGATAGGATCTTTTGGGTTGAGGAGATATCAGGTGGGTGTTGGGAGGCTGCACATGAGTCTCAGGCTTTGCACCTAAGTGGTCTCTCTATGTCTATAAGGCTGGAGAACAGGGTACCTGTGCTCCATCTGGGCAGAATGACCTGCTTCTGCCTATGATAGCCAGAGGTGCAGGGGCATTACGTCTTAGGACAGAAGTCTCTCAGGGTTTTCTGACCTGTATTGATCCAGTGATGGCAGGACCCAAATTAAAATGCTCCTGGATCGCAGAGGTTTGTCGGTACTTTTGTGAGGAGAAAGGGTTGGAATTACTATGTGGTTGTTAATAACTGACAACTGCACTAGTTAATGTGTGAGAATGAGTGAACTTCTCAAATGCTAAGAATGGTCAGGGCTGAGTTTTAGAAATGGTAGTCACAAGAGGTAGAAGAATAGGAACCAAAGAAAAAGGTAGAAAGTGACAGGTCAAAGATAGAGGAACCAAGCTAGTGCTGCATGCCAGAAGGCAAACATAGCCTGACCGCACTGCACGCCTGCCTGAGCTGGCTGTCACTGAACACAACTCTGACAACCTCAGACCTGGGATTTATGACTAGAATTTGCATTTTTGTAGAAAAGTCTATTTAATTCATCATTTCATATGATCTTGGGTTAGAGGCATTAAATTCTGACTGTGTACAAGTGGCTCATGACTAATCTCAGTGCTTTGGGAGGCCAAATTGGGAGGATCACTTGAGGCCAGGAGTTGGAAACTAGCTTGGGCAAACATAGACCCCCAACTCTACAAAAAATTTAGAAATTAACTGGATGTGGTGGCGTGCACCAGTAGTTCCAGCTACTTGAGAGGCTGAAATGGGAAGCTTACTTGAGCCTGGTATTTGGAGCCACAGTGAGCTATGATGACACCACTGCACTTCAGCCGATATGACAGAATAAGACCCTGTCTCTTAAAAAACAAAAACCAATTGATTAAGCCCAAGAGTTTGAGGTTGCTGTGAGCTATGATGCCACTGCACTCTACTAAGGGTGATAAAGTGAGACTGTCTCAAAAACAAAAAACAATAAGTTGTATACCCCAGTACAACATTGTTTTACCCTAGTACAGTATTGTTTTACAGATTAAGAACTTGAACCCAGAGAAGTTAGTTCTTCCATATAGTCACCTACAGTCAATACCAAGATAAAATGTTCAGTCTTAAAGACAAAAACCAAAAAGTTAAACAACCACCACAAAATTCATGCAGACTTTACTATTTTGGAAGGAGAAGGACTTGGCCCCACCATGCATGTTCTGTGGTTTACTAGGGTTGTGTAGGTGGATAATAAGTCCATCCTGCCATGGAGCTTATGCCTAGAAATCTTACTTAAATTCCAAACCCTTTGAGGTAGGTATTATTTTCAGTAGTTTTTTAGTTTTGTTTTTCCATTGCACTTGACTTATTGACATGATTTTGTGAGAAAATTTAGGTCTATCCAAGATAAGAAACCTGCTCAAAGACACATTAAGACATAAGACTCCAGCCCTGGTCTGTCTGACTTCAAAGACCCCTTAAGCATCTTCTTATTAATTTACACAATTTGCTGTAGAGACCCTGCAAACATCACTTTAAATGTAACATTTGAGCTGGAGGAGCCAAGATGGCAGTCTGTAGCCAGCTTTCTGCAGAGGCTCCCATCCAGAAGGAGAGTTAAAGGACAGAAATTTAGCAAGAAAGCCAATGGTTTGGATCTGAGCCAAAAGAGAAGGTCAAAGAACGCACATCAACCCTGCTGGAGCGACCTGTGACCCCAAGGTTACAAACAAAAGGTACAGAGCACATCGCCAAGCAGACAGGAGTCCTCTCCCCCATGAGAATGGCTTGCAGTAAACTCCATACCTCCATACAAATAAGTGAGCAGAGTTCAGATGTCCTCCCACTCTACCCCACAGGAGAGACCCTCTAAAAACCGGACCTCCTTCACCTACTAGGGTGCCATGGAACTATCCTGCCAGGCATAAAACTGTATATATTCTCTACTGCAAGTTAACTCCTGGCACTCCCCTCCACTCTCACCCTGAGGTCTGGAGGTCTGTCCCCCATGGAGTCCAGATTCTTGGACATTATCTTGAGGGTTGTGGATGGGGCACGGACTGTTGCTGATCTGTGCTAATTTTCCAGCTAGGGAGTGGTGAGAGGAAAGTGAGCCGAGAGGAGGCCGAGCTGGAGAGGTGGTCCCCTGAGGCACAGAGTGGCAGCCACAACGGTGGGAACAATGGCAGTGGGGCTTGCACCCCTTGGGATGTTTTGAGAAGATACTCACAGTCTCTCTGGACGGCCAGGGGAAGCCGGGAGGCATCTCCAGTGGCAGCCACTGGCAGAGTGGTCCTGTGGCAAAGGCATAGGACTCGGGAGTGAAGGGTATGCCTGAGGTGGTACTGGCTGCAGAGGATAAGGATTAGAATACACGTGCAGAGAAAGCCAGGTGGAGCCTGATTTACTCAACTTCAGATGCACGTGGCCCTCGGGATGAAAGCTGAGACAAAGGACTGGAACTTACAGACTGAGTCAGACCTATTTGCAGCCCAATGTCTGATCCACAGGGGAAAAATTCTGTGAACTTGTTCTGTTCTATCAGCAACATCAATCATGGACAGGGCTGGAACTGAGTGACTCGCCCCAGCCCCTATCAAGTACCCAGGTTGTCAGGCCTCACTTCCCTCTGCCAAACAGTGACAGAGACTGGCGGACTGGCTGAGGAGTCACAGACTGGCCTGTGACCCAGGCAGGTGCAAACCTCTAGAGCATCTGCTCATGGGAGAGAACTGGATTAGATCTCTGCAGGGTTACCAGAGACTGGGTGTGACAGAGGAGCAAGGTGGGGGAAGGAGGCATCAAACATCCCAGACTAATTTACTTGCTGGGAGGGCCCTCCTGAGCCCACAGAGCACCGGAGTGAGTTATACTAGAGCTGCCAGCAGATTCCTGCTATCTAGTTGCCAGAGACTTCTCAACTATTTTATTTGAGGTTGGTGCTGGCTGGGACAATTGATTGGGACCTCTTCAACTGCACCAATCACCCAAGGACTTTCCAAAGTGGTACCCTGGGTGTGTGGTAGTGGGAAGGTTTGATTTTCCTTTTCCAATTGTTGCCTGTGGGGGGGGCATGGTGACCTAACTGCTGCTATTTCTCCACAGCTTAGACTCCAACACAGAGTAACTGATCCTCTAGGGTAAGACAGAGACCAGCTGAAAATAAGACAGAGCCACTTAACCCCACCACACCAAGTTTTGCAGGCAGTAGCACTGTACAGGTCCTTGGCAAAACTCTAGGGGAAAAGGTATAGACACCAGTCCCAGCTTTCAGGCAAAGGACTGGTCAATCACTACTAGAACCCCCAACCCAACTTATCCTTATCTACTCATCCAGCTAAATGGTGCAAAATAGTCATGGGGCAGAATCAGTGGAAAAGCTCTGGAAATGTGAACAACCAGAGTAGATCAACCTCCCCATGGAACAATTTGGCAGACACAAATGATGATCCTGTGCATAAACAGATGGCTGAGATGTCAGAAATCAAAGTCAGAATTTGGATTTCAAACGAAATCAATAAAATAGAGGAAAATTTGGAATTAGAAATTCTGGGAGCATTTCGAAAATTGTCCCAAGAAGTCAAGGAATTCAAAGACCAAATGACCAAAGATTTTGACACATAGAGACAGGAAGTTGCAGCCCTTAAAGATCTGAGAAACACAGTAGAATACCTCAGTAACAGAATGGAGCAAGCAGAAGAAAGGATTTCTGACATGGAAGACAAAGGCTTTTGAATGCTCCCAAACTTCCAAAGAAGAAGAGAAATGGAAGGCAAAACCAGATCATTCTCTCAGAGAGCTCTGGGATAACTCGAAGAAAACCAATATTCACCTTATAGGGATACCAGAAAATGACAAAGTGGCATCGCAAGGCACAGAGTCTCTTTATGAGATTATGAAAGAGAACTTCCCAGACATGCCAAGAGATTCTGAAATTCAGATAGCAGACAATTTCAGAACACCAGCATGACTCAACTCGAATAAGACATCCCCCAGGCACATCATAATTAAGTTCACTAAAGTTAATATGAAGGAGAAAATTCTGAAAGCAACCAGACGCAAGAAATCCATAACTTACAAGGGGAAGAATATTAGAATAACTGCAGATCTCTCTGATCAAACTTTTGAAGCTAGAAGAGAATCTCTCCTAAAACAAAAATAACTTTTAACCCAGGATCCTGTATCCAGCTAAAGTGAGTTTCAGTTATGGTGGAGAAATTAAATACTTCAATGACATCCACATGTTGAAGAAATTTGCTATAACTAAACCAGCTCTCCAGGATATTCTCAAACCTATCCTCCATAATGACCAGCGTAATCCTCCACCATAAAAGTTTTCTCACCCAGAAACTTCTTACCAAATTCCAACCTCCACAGTGACGAAAGGATTAAAAATGTCCACTAGACTTTCTAAAGTTTATCAATATTTTCAATTAATGTGAATGGTTTAAATTGTCCTCTAAAGAGGCATAGGTTGGCTGACTGAATACAAAAACTCAGGCCAGATATCAGCTGCATACAAGAATCTCATCTTTCCTTAATGGATAAATTTAGACTCAAGGTGAAAGGATGGTCATCTACATTCCAGGCAAATGGAAAACAGAAAAAAGCAGGAGTTGCAATCTTATTCGCAGATACAATAGGCTTTAAACCAACCAAAATAAAGAAGGATAATGACGGTCATTTCCTATTGGTTAAAGGTAATACTCAATATGATGAGATTTCAATTGATATTTATGTACTCAACCAGAACACACCTCAATTAATAAGAAAAACTCTAATAGACATGAGTACCTTGATTTCCTCCAGCTCCATAGTAGTTGGAGATTTTAATACTCCTTTAGCAGTGTTGGATAGATCCTCCAAAAAGAAACTAAGTAAAGAAATTTTAGATTTAAACTTAACCATTCAACATCTGGATTTAACAGACATCTACAGAACATTTCTATCCTAATTAAATCGATACACATTCTTCTCAGCACCCCATGGAACATACTCCAAAATTGATCACAAGTCTAACCTCAGTGAATTTAAAAGAATAGAAATTATTCATTGCGTCTTCTCAGACCACCATGGAATAAAAGTTGAACTCAACAATAACAGGAATCTGCATACTCAAACAAAAACATGGATGCTAAATAACCTTATGTTGAATGATAGATGGGTCATAGATGAGATTAAGAAGGAAATCACCAAATTTTTGGAAAAAAATGACAATGAACTTATGAATTATCAGAACCTCTGGGATACTGCAAAGCAGTTCTAAGAGGGAAATTTATAGCACTGCAAGCCTTCCTCAAGAGAACGGAAAGAGAGGAAGTTAACAACTTAATGGGACACCTCAAGCAACTGGAAAAGGAAGAACATTCCAACCCCAAACCCAGCAGAAGAAAAGAAATAACCAAAATCAGG
>CAUYON010061829.1:0-42229 GCA_963573935.1 Arctocebus calabarensis
CCTAGGGCCCCATGAGAACTTAATCCGGCTCTGCAGACAGCCGAGGAGTAGGAAACCCAATTTAACTGACAGTAAGTGCATTTATATTCTAATTGCTTTCCAGTTGTGTATGATGTTGTATGTTGTGTGCTGTGTAAGCCCCAGTTCACACTGTTGTGATCTCTGAGCAGTGCACATTAGATTTGGAAGAAAAGGCATATGTGCATATAAGCTATGTGTAGTGTGCATAGGAATTTGTTCATAGTTTTTGTTTTTGTTTTTGTTTTTTAACTATAGTCCGGCCCTCCTATGGTCTGAGGGACAGTGAACTGGTGAACCTGTTTAAAAAGTTTGAGGACCCCTGTTCTAGTTTTTGTCTAGTATCTAATTTTCCAAGAAATACTGTCTTTACTCACTTCAGGTCTCATATATATCTGTGGCTGTTTATAACAGGAAAAATTATGAGGCAATAAGAGCCACTGGATGCCCCTTTTCAGCTACTTACTACAGGTCATTGCCATAGCTTTCCTCCTAATCAAATTGAATCAGACAGTGGCAATAATTTGATTTCATTTGGCACGGTGCCTGCAGAAACATCTCTGCTATCTGGACTGCTCAATTGTATTCATCTTTTGTTAGATTGCATCCAATTTCATTAAGGAACTGGGCTGCAAGGTTTGCTCAGGATACAAGGGTAAAAACTCAAAAGCAAAACACTGAAATTGCCTTGAGAGATTTCAGGAGCGTCACTTTAAATTTGCCCTACCTCAAATAAAAATTTCAAAGGAGACTAGTCCAAATAACAGTTGGCAGGAATTTATCTTTCCCATAAAATACAACTTCCTTGGCAGGCACGAGTCACTTAGCATTTCTAAACTATATTTTCACCTAGTAAATAAGAACCAAACTATGTTAGGGAAGAATCTGTATAAATTGCAATTAAACTTCAGATAGAATTCAAATACCTACAGACCCACACAGCCTGTAAGAGCAACGAAGTATATTTGTTTTTCAACCCTCCCTTTGTGATTCCTTCCCCCGTCTACATAAGCAAACATTTTTACTTCTAATCTCCATCTAACCCCTTTTCCCTTCTAACTCCTACTTCCCAATTATTTCTCAGGGAAAGTTTCCTCCTTTTTTTAGTCTTTTATCTTCTGTATAATATCACCTACGCTCAAGTGTTTACCTTTGTCATTTTGGGGCTGCTAAAGATTAAAAGTAGCAGACAGTTTAAGGTGTGAGGGCGCTGCCTCCACCACTGCAGACCTCTGGAGTGACAGGGGAGCTGTTCAGCGTATGTGCAGAGACATGGCATTGGAAAGGATACAGCAGGTGACTGTTGGCTGCTGATCTTAGATTTCTATAGCTGATGTCCTCCTGAACTTTCAGGTGTTCAGAACTCAGGTCTGCTCAGAACTCAGGTTTGCAGCAGGAACCTTTGCATCACTCTCTCCAGGCTGGAGAGACAGTTGGCAGAATGGACACTTCCCTCGTCATACCCTGTGATTACCATGGTTCTGAGTACAGGAGAAGGTGCACATAGCACAGGCTGCCCCTGGGAAGTCTTGAGTAACTGGCCTCGTGGATTCTAGGCTGGGAGGGAGAAACTCAGCCCACCTCCATGGCCAATGCCTACATGACTGAGGGCACCAGCAATCTCTGCCATGGCAGAAGAGCCCGACATCTACATCTCTGTCCTAGTGAACCCCAAATCCACCTCTGAGGCTCTTGCTGCACTTGGGCCCAAGACTGTACTGTACCCCTTTGGATAAGAGAAACTACCAGGCCTGTGACAGCAGGGGCCTGGAGATGGGGGTGGAGACCCTGTTCCTAAGTTTCCACCACCACTGATGTGTTGCTGGAACCATCCCAAGGTCCAGTGCTCCACAAGGGAAGCTCCAGCCTTGATCAGCCATTACATCTAGACCTTTTTCAACAAATGCCTACAGAGCAGTCACACGTTAACTACTACTTAGATAGATGCACCAAGATGTCACTGTTAGTTCCACTGGGTGACCCCAGGAAGAGCAATCTCACAACTTGAACTCCATGCGGAGGCTTCCTCATAGCCACCAATTCAAACTTCCTACAGAGAGTGGGGAAACATTCCACCAGTCTACACAAAGATCATCCCTCTTTAACTCAGGCAGTCACAGGAAATGTGTCAACACAGAGCAGCTGCACTACAGCTTCTCAGGGCATCCAACCTTCCTTTGCCAGATCAGTATTCCAGAATAACACACCAAAGAGCCACCTAGCATCCTTCCCCTCTCCTAACTAAACAGGAGAGTTCCTAGCAAAGGATGATAGGCAGACTGTAAACCTATTAGACCAGAGCCAAGAGAAGAGGAGTGAAAAGAGAAGAAACCAGCAAAAAAAAAACAACAACCCTGGCAACATGAAAAAACAAAATAGTTCAACATTAGCAAGGGATCACAATGGAAATAAAACATGGAAATGTTATAAAAATAGAGATATAAACCAATGTAACAGAACATAAAACTCAGATATAAAACCGTCTACTTACAAGCAAGTGATCTTTGACAAAAATGACGACAACATAACTGAGAAAGAAAACCCTATTTATTCCACAAATAATTCCAGGAAAACTGGAATTAGATTTCTATAGCTGATGTCCTCCTGAACTTTCAGAAAAAAGAAACAGGACCCCTATCTTTCACTACTCCCCTAAATTAATTCAAGATGGATAAAAGGTGTACATGTAAAGCATGAGACTAAAACTTTTAGTGGAAAACATAAGGAAAAAAACCTCTTTTAGATATTAGCCTAGGCAGAGAATTTATGACTAAGACCCCAAAGGCGATTACAATGATAATTAAATAATTGTGACTAGATTGTGTTAAAAAGCTTCTGCATTGTGGCTTCGCGCCTGTGGCTCAACAGGCTAAGGCGCCAGCCATGTACACCTGAGCTGGCGGGTTCGAATCCAGCCCGGGCCCACCAAACAATGATGGCTGCAACCAAAATAATGGCTGGGAGTTGTGGCGGGCACCTGTAGTCCCAGCTACTTGGGAGGCGGAGGCAGGAGACTCGCTTGAGCCCAGGAATTGGAGGTTGCTGTGAGCTGTGATGCCACAGCACTCTACCCAGGGTGACAGCTTGAGGCTCAGTCTCAAAAAAAATAAAAATAAAATAAAAAAATAAAGATTAAAAAAAGCTTCTGCATTGTAAAGGAACTAATTAACAAAGCAAATAGTCTACTAAGAATGGGAGAAAATATTCACAAGCCCTCCACCCAATAAAGAGGTAATATCCAGAATCTACAATGAACTGAAACAAATCAGCAAGAAAAAAACAACTCCATTAAAAAGTCAGAAAAAAAAAAGTCAGAAAAAACATCAATAGGAATTTTTCAAAGGAAGATAGACAAATGGCCAACACACATAGGAAAAAATACTCAATGTCCACTAATCATTAAAAAAAAGCAAATTAAAAACACAATGAGACATCAACTTACTTATACAAATGGCTCTTAATAAAATGTCCAACAACAATACATGCTGTCCCGGATGCAGAGAATGTATACATTTTGCTAGAGGCCCTGCAAACCACTACAATTTCTACAGAGTACAGTATGGAGATTCATCAGAGATCTAAAGGTATACCCACCATTTAATCTGGCCATCCTGTGCTGGGTTTCTACCAAAAGGAAAGTAAGTCATTTTATCCAAAGGACACTGGCAGTGGAATTTTTTTTTTTTTTTTTTAGTAGAGACAAAGAGTCTAATTTTATCACCCTTGGTAGAGTGCCCTGGCGTCACATAGCTCACAGCAATCTCCAACTCCTGGGCTGAGGCAATTCTTTTCCTCAACCTCCCAAGTAGCTGGGACTACAGGTGCCCACCACAACGCCCAGCTATTTTTCTGTTTTTGCAGTCCCACCAAGGCTGGGTTTGAACCCCCCACTTTCGGTATATGGGGCTGGCGCCCTACTGGATGAGCCATAGGCACCGCCCAGTGGAATGTTTATTTCAGCACAACTCACAATTGCAAAAACGTGGAATTCTCCCCAATTGCCCATTATTTCATGAGTGGATTAACAGAATGTGGAGTCCTATTAAGAAGGAAAAGGAATGAAATCATGTCTTTTACAGCAATTTGGGTGAACTAGAGACCATTATCCTAAGTGAAGTATCCCAAGAACCAAAAAAAGCAAATACCATATGTACTCTTTGTTAATTTGGAATCACCAATGGATACACATGAGCATAGAAGGAAGGAAAAGTCACCAGAAATCAAGGAGGTGGGATGAGGAGGGGTTGAGCTATAGAAACATACCTAGTGTACAATAAACACCATTTGGGTGATGAGGACATTAATAGCCCTGAATAAAGAATTATAGAAGCTGTAATCCATGTAACAAAAACATTCATACCTCTTTAATATGTAGAAATAAAAATATAAATGAATTAATTTTTAAAAATACTAAAAATTTACCAGCTTCTAACTACATTTCACTACTACCTATCCTGTATTTTTACACCTGTTTTATCTTTATGGTGGAATTGCAGTATAAAGGTAAGCTTCTGTACAAAACCATCGCAATTCCACACTCAATGATCTCATGCTATTATTCTGAAATTATCCATGAGGAGAATATTTTAATGGTGTGATGGTAAATGTAAGAACCAATTCTCCAAAGGATAAATGAGCTGATGTGTAGCATTTATCAACTATAATGAAATGCAAGATTAGACAATGAAGTTTGTGAACTTATCCTAGGAAAAGTACTTTAAGGGTACACTGGGTGCTGGCTTCAGTGGATAGCTACCCAAGGGGAGTGTCAGCGTACTGACATAGTCAGCAATGAGGTGTGTAGCAGGATGAGTTTGTGAACTTAATTGCCCAACTTTATATGCCCACCATATCTCAATCTACTTGTAAAACTACTAAAAATTTAACAATTTCACCTAGTGCTCTAGTCGAAGTTGACTTCAACATACCACTGAATTTTTGATGTCAGATGTAATAAAAGCGACAAACATTCTCAACTAGGCTATTTATTTATATTTTTTGTACTTTTGCTTCTTGTTTATTTTTGTATCCAATTGCTAAACATATATTAGCATAACATACAGTCAAGGCAAGCTTTTCAAGTACAGGAGTGAAGTAGGCATAGTTTTGTGTATTTCTGCCCTTGACTTAAGTTAGTCTTCAAGACCTGAGATTTTACCTAAATGAAAAGTAGGCAAACTATGGCCCAATAAGGCCTGCAGTCTGTCTTTTTTGTTTTTATTTTCCTGAAACCAAAAATGAATTTTAAATTTTGAAAAGGTTATGAAATAAACCAAAGAAGAATGTATGACAGAAAGCATGTGAGGCACACCAAAATTAAAATATTTACTGTCTAAGAAGTTTGCAACTCGGGTTAAATACATACATAGACATCGTTCACAAATTTTAAATTTCCACTTTTTTATTCTTAAATTACTGCCTAGGCTATAATTTTGTACTTTATTTTTCAAATATCAGTGAGTCCAGGTGAAAAATACTCGATTATAATTCTGTCTCATAATTGGTGATTTCTACCAATTCTCACAACTGCCTTACCTTGTATTGTTACAAGCCCAGCGGCTATCTAATTCTAAGTATTTTACCTGTCAACAGTGCGATGTTGGAACGAAAATGGGCATTCAATTTTTAGAATATTTAATCAAGCATGTAGGATTGAATCATTTTCCAGAAAGAAAGGAGACCAAAGCAAGCATACATAGAAGAGCAGATTGTAGGATTTTATGCAGAAAAGGGGCTTCAGATTCTTACTGCTTCCTTAGATTACTCCTTCCTTTCCACAGAGCCACCTTGCTGATACCAGGGAGGCGTGATGAGAAAAACAGAGACAATCCCATTCATGAGCTCCCAGCTACTGGTCCTGGACTTTTCCCACAACGCTGACTGTGATGTTTATTCTTTGATTCTGTGACAAACAGGCTGTTCTTCAAAACCCGTCTCTCTATGATACAAGCTGCTGGAATCTAAGTTATTGCTTTATTGGTAAGAGAATAAAGTCAGATTTACTCAAATTTTCTTTTGTTTCTAAGGATTTAAAACATCATTTTTCAATTAAATATTGTTCGATATGTGTAAATAGATGTGTACATATTTTATATATGATTTTATTTTATTATTTCAACTTGTTTAATGTTAAATATTCTGTATCTTAAGGATTTTTTTTAATTTCAAGTAATTTTACTCTTCTTATATCTTGAAACCTACACAGTTTATCTTTGGGCAATACCCAAACAATGTGTTCATTTTTGTAGAATGACATAACTACAGATTCTAGTTAAAATTTTTTAAGTTTTGAAGCACTAACATATGTTGTATTTATTACAGTCAAATAAAAAACAAAGCTAATAATCCCTAGTTATTTTTCTAAAAGTATCTATAAATATGAATACAATTTGCAAATTGCATAAATAAATTATATGATGGAGTCCTATTAATTTATTTTCTTTTTATGCACAGACAGTTTTCAATTTGTGGGTTTCCTTCCCTCTGTCTAGGATTTTCTAATACCAGATAAATAAAATTTATACACACCCAAAACTACTGACAAAAATGACTTTGCATGGAGGGCAAAGGGAAAGAGGGGTTAAGAGGGACAGTGATGGATGGCCAAACAGCATCTCCTTCTTCCATTTATTAACTTTATATTTCATTAAATAGTATTTGCAACGCTGTTGACTCTTCCTCTATGGAGTCTTCCAGGTGACTGCTTATGAGCTCAGCTGCTAAAAGTCTTTACCAGTGATTGTCATTTTGTACTTTGACATGCAGTAGAATTTCATTTTCAGTCATCTTACCACATAAGGCTTCTCTTAAAATTGATGATAACTCCAACTGATTTTTATGGGTTACCAAGTGCTCATTTCTTTGGTTAGTTCTATTCATCAACTTCCTTAAATTTATTCCATTTAGGAATATTCGTTTCTCTGGCTCATGCATTCATTTCTTATCAATCTATGTTCTCTGGAGTCTTATAATAATGCACCTGTCCTCAGTAATCTCCTCTGTTCACTTTCTTATCTCAGAATTCTTAATCCAGTACAGATAACATTTGGCACATGTTGCTTGGAGTATTTTTTAAATTTTTTTTCTCTGTGTCTTCCAAAATACAAAGGATCCAAATTTTTTTTAAAAAATTTATTGTTTCATGTTCATTGAAGTTACAAAGAATTAGGTTACACTGTTTGCACTTCCTAGGTAATGTCCCTCTTATAATAGTGTACCACCCCCAAGAGGTGTGCCATACAGTGTAACCCCCCATTTCCCTTGCTCTTCCCCTATCACTCTCCTTCACTCCTCTGCTCCCCACCTTGAATTGATATGAGTTTTCTCTTATGTTGGTGGGTATTAGATTGTCTACTGGCTTCATATTGAATTGAATACATTGGATTCTTGCTTCTGCATTCCTGTGATACTTCACTAAGAAGAATAGATTTCAATATTTTTTTCTTCTCCTTTTTTTCTGTTGGTAGAGTGCTGTGGTGTCACAGCTTCGAGCAAACTCAAACTCTTGGGCTTAAGCAATTCTCTTGCCTCAGCCTCCCAGATAGCTGGGACTACAGGTGCCCGCCACAACACCTGGCTATTTTGTGTTGCAATTGCCATTGTTGTTTAGCTGGTCAGGGCTGGGTTTGAACCTGGCTCCCTTGGTGTATGTGGCTGGTGCACTGTAACCACTGTGCTACAGGCGCTGAGCTGGATATCAATTTTTTCAATGTCATGAACCATGACATATACTACTTGTGATCCCTCTCTGTATCTGATACACTCTTGCAGATATTAGGGTAACATAATGCATATTTCCTGAATGAATGAACAACACTATCCTTGACTCAAAGTCTCCAATAGTCCATTTGATAAATTTTAAGCAACATTTTAAGTATGGTTAACATATCAGTCTAGTCAATATTCTTAATTCATATACAAGAAAAACTGACATTTTAAAATATACTCAGCAGTTTTAGTGTGCCCACAACATAAACCAAAATCTAAGACTCAGAGTCATGAATGAACAGCAAGAGCAGAGGTATGGTTGATGAATTATATTCTTGATATCATTACTGTACTTGCCTTTCTTTGTTCTTCTAATTCATAATTTTAAACTATTTTTTTTATTTGAGGTCCTTTTTATTTTTATACATGTGATAAGATTTAACACCAAGAAAAGCCAGTTAAATAGTACAAATTTACCTTCAAGAGGAATGTTTAAAAAAATTCAAGTAAAAAACCCACTTTTTCCTGTGACCCACAATCCCAACATTTTACAGTGCAGGGAAGAAGAACACTGGGGGGAGCGTCCAGAACAATTCTCTGCCAAAAGAAATGACTTAAATTTCACATTCCCTCTCCACACAGTACCCACATGGTTAAAATATAATTTACAGCAGCACCTGTGCCTCAAAGGAGTAGGGCACTGGCCCCATATGCCAGCGGTAACGGGTTCAAGCCCAGCCCTGGCCAAAAACTGCAAAAAAAGGAAATATACATATAATTTATAATTCATCTTTTTCAGCTGTAGATATTTTGTAATTATGTATAGCGACCTTCGCAAAAAATTTAATAAATATATTGGCTCGGCGCCTGTGGCTCAGCGGGCTAAGGTGCCAGCCATGTACACCTGAGCTGGTGGGTTCGAATCCAGCCCGGGCCCACCAAACAACAATGATGTCTGCAACCAAAAAAATGGCCCAGCATTGTGGTGGGCGCCTGTAGTCCCAGCTACTTGGGAGGCAGAGGCTTGAGCCCAGGAATTGGAGGTTGCTGTGAGCTGTGATGGCACAGCACTCTATCCAGGGTGACAGCTTGAGGCTCTGTCTCAAAAAAAAAATTTTTTTAATAAATATAAATACTTTTTGGAGTATGATTTCAAAGTGTGCATAAATGTGAACAAATAAACAGAGATGTCTATTTTTAAAAGTTTTGACCAGCTATCATTCTAAATACATATTTGAGAAATATTACATGAGATAATAGAAGTGAATCCTTTTTAAAGAAATAATAATGATATAATATTCTGAGCATTAACAAACCATAAGCATAATTATATATATCATATACTTGTAAATATATAAGTATCCAGTAAGATATATTCATGTTACAAATAAAATAAGAATAAATCAATGAACTTATGCTTTTTTGTCTAATATTATTGAAATATAGTGCTGAAACTACTGTATTGATGGAAGACGTATCTTCACAAGAAATTTCTTACCTCTCTCCTCCTCTTCCCTTCTTTCTTCTTATCTAAAAGAATAAAAATATAAAAAAATTGAAATTATAATATTGAAATTAAGCTTTACCCAAAGAGTAAAAAGGGATAAAAAAATCACGAGAAATCTGCCAATACTTTGATTTTTACATGCTGCTAAGAAGCAAGTTTTTCTTATTGAACACATGCATGCATAATCAGTTCAATTTTTATACTATTTGTTAAGCAGCAAAAATTGATTCCAGAGGTGCTACAAAAGTTCTTGAATTAATTTTCACATGGTACAAAATATCCTGAAAGTCATTTGATTTATTTAGAACTTGAATATAAAGAAAATTATCCCATGGACAAACTGATATGTGAGTCTCTTTGAAAAGAAAGCATGTTTTTTGCACTGAAAGAACAAGCATTATGGTATTTTTTTTGAATGTGGACATCTGTCTCTGTGCTCTAGAGAACATAAATAAAGCTCTGTGATACCTTCCAGATGGTGAGCATTTTCAGCTACCATGGTCCAAACACATTTCTGAGGTGAAATGCCATCCTTCTTCTTGCGGAATTCTGTAAGCCTAAGAAATGAGGAATGAAACTTTCACAATTCTTTATGATCAGCAAAGAGATGTAATCTTTGAATTGTCAAAATGTTGGTATATGTATTTCCTATTTTATGTTTTGTTTAAATGTTACATATAATTTGTTAACATTAAAAATACTACTGTTTGGCAGAGAATGGTGGCTCACGCTTGTAATCGTAGCATTCTGGGAAGCTGAGGAGGCAGGATTGCTTCAGCTCAGGACTCGGAGACCAGCCTGAGCAAGAGTAAGATTCTGTCTCTACCAAAAATAAAGAAAAAGAACTAGCTGAGTGTGGTGGTGGGTGCTTCAGCTACTTGGGAGGCTTAGACAAGAGGTAGCATGAACCCACTATTTTGAGGTTGCAAAGAACTATATGGTGATGCCATGTCACTCTCCCCAAGGGGACAAGGTGAGACTCTGTCTCAAAAGCAGAAACAGTAACAACAACAAAATGCTACTGTTTGCTATGCATAACATATTTTCTTGCTTAATATCCCTTTATTTCCTTGACATCCTCTAACCAAATATGAGATAATTTTACATGCGTGTGTTACACTACCCTTTGTGTTTTTGGAAAGCCCTACCATAATTTGATAAATGTAAATGGCTCATCAAATATATACACTAATTGAAGTAAGGTATTATGATGTGCATGCTCTAAAATATGTCTCTTTTGAAAGCTTCTGATGGAAAACGAAGTTGTGTGAGATATCTATATCTGGACGAGAAATAACCTCATGAAAAAGAATGGAGAGGAAAGGAAAAGCTTTGGAAAGTATTTTATTTGTGGTAATGAAATTCACAGTCTTATTCTCTTTGAAATATTTAGGTTCTGAGCTTAAGCCTCATTGACATAGAGGAAAGATCAAAATAATACTACACATGCATTGACCTGGTCCGCTTGCCTCAAACAAATGAGAACACTGAATCCATCAAACCCAGATGTAGTAGTTTGGTCTACTGTAGGAAAGAAGGAATTGTGAAGCAGGCATAAAAAGTGGAGAAGTGGAGGAATACTCTGCTCTCTGGCTACAGCACATAGTTTATTTCTACTGTTAGAATAATAACAATAGTAATTGTTAATATTGAATGTTGAATAATTCCTTATTTGCTCTTTATAGGAAAAAAATACATTCCATATATCAAAGCTACTGACAAGAGAAAATAGCAGCTGAAAAATAAAATTGTGACCAGGAACTTGAATGTTCAGCACTTTATTCCTGTGGATAATTGATAGTTGAAATCAAGAGATAAGTTAAATATAAAAATGTTAAAATACATGTCCATATGCATTCAAAATGTCATATTTTTCACAATGGGACCTTAAGTTTATAAAATATTTCATAGACTGATATTGTTCTTGAATTAATTAGAAATGTTACCCATAAATGGGACCAAAATATTTCTTTATTTACATTCTTTTAGTAACACAGTCATTTAAATGCATTATTTGGTATGAAAGGGGGGATAGATTCAGATATACTATTTAGGAAAAAACATGAATGTAAAGAATAATATTTAAAAAACTGGAAACTCTTTGATGCAAATATTATATTCACTCCTTGTATGGGAAGGCTCAATGTTTATGAAAGTGTGTATCAACTTAAAGTCTTATTGATATTCTATGTTTTATGTTCCCAAGGAATCTATAGAAACCAACCAAATAAAATGAAATCAACTTCTATAAATAATGATGAATTTAGCCAGATCACAGGATATAAGATACAGATTTAAAAATTGATTATCTTTTTTGTATTCTAGCAATGAGCACATGCAGCTCAAAAAAAGGGAGAAATAATTTGGTGAAAATCTTCCAGAATATGTTCAGTGTATGTGTTGAAAATGATTAAAACTGATGAAAGAAATAAAAGAATATCTAAGTGAACTGGAATATTAGTTGTCTTTACAGATGGGAAGATAAAATTGTAAAATCCATTCTCCAGTTAATCACAATTGCTATCAAATTCTAGCAAGATTTTTATGGTTTGGTAATGTGTTATAGTGTTATATACAAAAAAGACCAAAATATCTCTTTATATACTGTATTAACCTATTTTATTTTGACATAGACAACGTTTTGCTGAAAATTATGTGGAAAAGGAGAGGAACTGGAGCAGATAGAACAACCTTGAAAAGGAAGTATAACGTGGGAGGAAACCATCTACTCAACTTCAAAGTCTATCACATGGTTCAAGTAATCAAGAAAGAGAGACTGGGTAGGGGGTAGACACATAGATTAATGGCACAAAATTGGGAACTATGGAGACAAGCAAACTTGCAAAATGGATTTTTGGAATAGGCAAACAATAAATGAATGAAAGCTTTCCACAAATGGTTGAAGGAAATTTAGATAACTGTAGGCAGGATAGAAAGAGAGAGCAGTGAGGGAAAAGAATTAGGAAGAGGTGGAAAAGGAGCAAGAGGAAGAGGGAGGAAGGGAGAGAAGGAAGAACAAAACTAACACCTTATTAAAAATTAATTAAAATAGGCCCCTGGTGCGGTGGCTCACCCCTGTAATCCTAGCACTCTGAGAGGCCAGAGTCGGGGATAGCCTGAGCTCAGGAGTTGGAGACCAGTCTAAGCAAAAGCAAGACCCCCTCTTTCTACCTAAAATAGAAAAAATAGCTGTATGTTAGGGTGGGCACCTATATTCGCAGCTAGTGGGGAGGCTGAGGCAAGAGCATCACTTGAGCCCATGAGTTTGAGGTTGCTGTGAGCTGTGACACTATGATACTCTACCCACGGTGACAGAGGGAGACTCTCTCTCAAAAAAAATAAAGAAATAATAAAATAAATAACAATTCATATGCATAATGGACTTAAACGTAAAAAATAAAACTACAAAATTTGGTGGAAAAGGGATGTAGAAAAAAATAATACAGATCTAGTACTCAGCAAAGTTTTTATTTATTTTCTTCATTAATAATTTTTATTGCATCCTGAAAAGATAATAGCTTGAATTTTTGGTATTAAAGAAAACATACTATTAAATAAATTTCTTTATTTATTTCTTTTTCCCTTTTTTCTCCTCCCCTCCCTTCCCCTCCCCTATTCTCCCCTCCCCTCCCCTTCCCTTCTCTTTGCTTTTCCTTTCTTTTCCTTTCCTTTCTTTCGACAGCATCTCACTCTGTCGCCCTGGGTAGTATTGTGGCATCATTTCTCACAGCTTTTTTTTTTTTTCAGATTAGAATGTGGGTACAAACAGATTACATTGTCTGCGTTTGTTAGGTAAAGTCCACATTGTAGTTTAGCCCTTCACCCAGAAACTGTGCCATATACCCCTACATTTTACCAGAGTTTTTATTTTTGTGAATCACAAAAAGGAACATTTGATAAATTGAACTCTAATAAAGTTAAAAACTATTAGTATATGAAAGACCCTGTTAACAGATTACAAAGATGAGCTCTGTATGAGAAAAAACGTTTTCAAGTCATGTATCTTAAATTTATAATTCACTTTCAAAACTCATGAATCCTGGTTTAGCGTCAGTCACATACAATGAGTGTGGTGAGTTTGAACCTAGCCCAGGGCCAGCTAAACAACTGCAACAACAACAACAAAAAAGCCAGGCGTTGTGGTGGGTGCCTGTAGTTCCACCTACTTGGGAGGCTGAGGCAAGAGAATGGCTTAAGCCCAAGAGTTGGAAGTTGCCATGAGCTGTGATGTGCTCTGGCACTCTACCAAGGGTGACATGGTGAGACTCTGTCTCAAAAACAAACAGACAAATAAACAAAAAACCTCATGAATCCTCATTTTACCCAAGAGGATAGGAAATAATCATGTGAAAAGATTTTTAACGTTATTGGTCATTAAGGAAATGTAAATTACAATAATGTATCACTATATACTTTTTTGAATGGTTAAAATTTTAAAATGAATTTTTAATAACATCAAATGCTGAAGTATATGCAGTCAAGCTGGACCACTCAGATGTTGCTAGTAGGAATGTATAATGGAAAACACTGTATTCGTATCATGGGCTACTACTCAACTATAAAAGTAAATGAATTGTTATTAAAAATAGCAACCTAGATCCATTCTCGGGATGAATCTGAGGAGAGTTACACTGAAGAAAAGCCAACAATATCGAGGTTATATACGGCATGTTGCCATTTGTATAACATTCTCACCATGGCAAAAAAACAAATTAACAAACAAAAAGAAACCATGAAAATATAAACTAGACGTGAAGAAGGGTGTGAAGGTAGGAAGAAGATTTGGGTATGACCATGAAAGAACCATTGGACATCTTGCAGTGATTGAAATATCTTATATCTTGACTGTATCAATATTGTTATTCTCATTTTGAGATTTTATTTTAGTGTTGCAAGATGTTTAAATTGGAGGAAACTGGGAATAATGTCTATAAAACCTTTCTCTGCTGGTAGAATCAGATAAAAGGACTGAAAGACTGTGCTTCTCGGCCACGGAGGGATGATCACCAGAGAGGAGACTGTGGCCTTTTATGGGGCCATCTAAACAGCCAGCTGTCCACGTCAGTCTAAGAGGATCTAACAGCATCTAACAGCAGCCTGCTGTAAACCCAGAGCTTTGCTGCTTTATCACTTCCTGTCAACATTTGATCTCAAATTAACCTTTAGATCGACCCAGGTTTGCTTCTTGGACTATTAACCTTGACTGTTCAAGTCACCCCCCTGGCTCCCTCACGCAGCCTGTGAGGCCTCTTCCTCTTGTCCTTGCCCTTTCTCCGTCTGAGCTGGGGGAGCTCTCTTCCAAAACTGATAGTTCTCCATCAAATGGCAAGAAGGGCCAGCGATCCAGACTAGAGAAGACGTCTCACTTCATTATGTCTGCATTTCAGAGAGACTGTTCGATTGCTCCAGCATGGAAGCAATGCGTTTTTTTGGATACAAAATTGGGCCCATGGGAATGAGGCATTACAATTAGTCAGGAACCCAAGGGAGGAAGAGTTGGACAGAGGTGTGAGGAGTGAAGCACCATGGACGGACACTCTCGGTCAGCTTTGGCATTTTGCCTTCCTGCAGAGCACTCGGTGTCCTGTTCCTTTTTTTTTTTTTTTTAACTTATACCTCAGATTTTTCACTCTGCTCATCAAGAGGCCATAAAATATAATTGAGTAAAATGCATATTTGTTGAAATAAATTGAAATTTATGTCTGTAACTCACTGTTAGTTGCCCGTAAAAGAAAATACCATTGTAAGAGGGCATCAAAATGTTATACATTATCTGTAGTTTTACCATATCATCTTGCCCAAAAGGCACCTCACATGTAACCTGGTGTGTAAAAGAAATTGAATTAGTCAACAAATAAACATAGCTAACTAGCTTATTCCTGTGCTATGAAACATTTTCCAAAGTAACTCTTCAAACATCCTTCATTGTTTCTGTATTATGGCAGCATATTTGTGGCAAGACTTTTCTTCTGTTATTCTTGTACAGAGATACAGAAGATCTCGTGAACACAAGGGCATATGTGTTGAAAATAAAGTAATTATTAAAAGAGAGTAAGAAATGCATGCTTTGCATTTTACTTTGCACATTTGACAGAGAGAGAAAGAATAATTTCTTATGGTGTGGAACAATATCTCTGGATGAAATCAGAAGAGAATCAATATTTCTTTTAACTTGTGAAAACTTTCATAGAGTGAATTCTATTAATACCTTTTCTGTATTCATGAAAGAACAGGGAAAAAATCTGATCTGCACTGGGAAGCTCCGCATTTTTTGGCACGTACCCCTCCAGGTTACCTGATCTGCATTTGATGCAAATGACATCCCCCCTATGTAAGTTGTAGGTGATTGATAGTTATACAAAATGATTTGTATCCAAGTACATGTCTTCTTTTCCTGGTAGGTTCAACTGACTTCCTCCCTATCTCATGGAAGAGCCGGTTTGGGGTCTATTTACACATTCCTTATTAGATTCTTGTACTTTTATGTTGTCACTTTCTCAGATGTTCCTTCAAATTGACCATTTTACCAGGTCCCTCTTTAATAGGATAAGCAATTTTTGATTACATGTTCATTTCTATAGTTATATAGGAATCAATTTTAACTTTATTTGAAAATTGTCTTTTGATAGCTGATAATTCTATATCAGAAGCTGTTCTGATCTAGTAAAAGTAGATAATATATACACTGATGAAAATTTGGGGGCATAACTGAGAAGTGTTTGTATAACACAATAATTGAATATCCTGTTGTATAAAACAAAGGTTCTATCAGCAGATGTGATATCTTTAAGGTGGAATTTTAAAATGTATTTTAAAATAGAAAATTCTGCACAATAAATCTTTATCTTTTTCTGTTCTTAATTCCTCTACTTTCCTTAAAACCTTATTAAGAATAGAGAATGTCCATGCCAATTGTCATTCTAACTGTTTGGCTCCAAAATTGCAAAAGAATAAGAATGAACATATTCTTTCAAATTTGCTGCAATCAGACATCAAATGTAAATATTAAAACATTTCTTTTATGTTATCCAGTAACCCAAACCTATGTTATAATTATCAGCTTTTAAAATGGAGGTAAATATAATGAAAATTTAATATTTTTCTGTTTTTTTTAAAAAATCATAGTCATTTTACTTTCTTCTCTCTAATTCTTCCTTTTCCCCTGGAATCTCTGTTAACTCTTTAAATTCTCATTTAGAATATATATGTGTTCCATCACTCATTTTAAACAAAAAGATTTTAAATGTGATCTTGGGTCAAATTTTTATATGTGATTGATGATTAGTTAGATGTTGAGAATTTTTCTCCTTGCAGATTTATCCTGATGAGTTCTTAATGACTGCTAACAATCTTAATTGTTAAATACTCTCATCTGTACAAATCATGGATTAAAGGATTGGAAGTTATACAGTGTAAAATCAACTTGTCATGTGATACATTACTTCTCTATTATTTAGTCTGCATGGTTTATTAATCTGTGAAATCTGACCAACATTATGAGGATAGATCACAGGTAGAATGCAGATTTTTAAATAAGTGTTTCTAAACCTTATGAGAATTGGTTAACATTTGAATGAGTTGCTCATAATTTTTGAATAAAAATGAGTATTTCCTACATTAACGTGTAGATTGTTGTTTAATTGCATAGAAATTGCAAGCATCAGATTTAGCAGAATCACAGTTGTCATATCCATATGACTTCCGACTTGTGTAGATATCACAGAAATAATAAGGCCAAAATGATGAAAATTGGTTTGTAACCCCAGGTGGTCTAACTCCAGAGATTGTCTGTTCTATCAGATTGAATGCAAGTTACACTGTGCAAAAATGTCCAGTCTTTTAAGGAATAATCATTTAAAAAATTTTATAAAGTTACTGATAATAATGTATTATTTTTAAATGATCAATGCCTATGTTTAAAAACCAATCAATGCCAGGCTCAGTAGGACCTGTGGTCCCACTACTTTGGAGGGTGAGGCTGGGGGATCTTTTGTGCCTGGAATTTAGATTCTAGCCTGAGTAGTATAAAGAAACTCTCTCTCTAAAAATATAATAATAATCAATCAATAGAGTTTTGTTACTCTTGTTGTTTTTAATTAATCAAGAATGACCATTGCTATATTCAGCAATGAGGTATGTAGCATTTTCCTAAGGTGAGTTTGTGAACTTAATTGTCACACTATCATCATAGTAGTTGTTTCCCTTTCTTAAAGTGTACATACATTTTGGGGCACTGTCTATACATACATAGAGATTTGTTTCTTCTAAAAGGCTTTGTGTCTTCAATAATTATAAAAGAATAAAGGAAATAAAGAAAAAAGTTTAACATGGACCAAAATCAGATAAGCATAAAAGTAATTATTTTGAGGGAAGTAGTTCCTCTATGCTTCTATAGCTCCTCAAACATTTGTAGCAGATCACATTTCTTCAGGCTAATGAAACATTTTGAGATTTAACAAAACATGATATAAAATATTATCAGCAACATGAAAAATTTAAGAATACACTTTCTAAAATATTTTAACCCAACAAAGACACAATCAAAAAAGAAAAGTACAGTAAGTTGTAGTAGATGTACCAAGTGCCAGATGATAGTAATCTCAGGGAATGCCTGGTAAACAGAGACAGAAGCTCTCTACAGCAACTTTACAACTCCTATGCAAATCTCAAGTTGTTTTAAGACAAGAAAAGTTTAAAGATATGGAGCTTCCTCTAATAAAATGTTGTTATTCAATGAAGCAATGAAATAAAAATGGGTAAAATATTTAAACATTTACTTTACCATGTAAGAAATATTGATGATAAATAAGCATATGATATATGTACAACATGGTCAGGAGTGTGAAAATTAAAATCACAAGGATATTCCATTAAATATTCACTAGAATGGCTAAATTAAAGATTGACCATAACAAGCTTCCCTGAGAATATGTGTTAACTTGAACTCTGAAATTGGTGTGCACTTAAAATATTAAACATGTGCCTATCTGATGATCTAGCCATTCCTCGTTTAGATGTTTAAGAAAAATGAATCCCAGGTGGTGCCTGTGGCTCAAAGGAGTAGGCGCCGGTCCATATACTGGAGGTGGTGGGTTCAAACCCAACCCTGGCCAAAAACTGCAAAAAAAAAAAAAAAAAAATCCTTATGTTGTTGTGAAGACTTATTTACAATGGGAAGTGTATGCTAGCTTTAATTGTGAAAAGCACTAACTAAAAATATAGAAATGTTAATCGATAGGTGAACAACTTGTGGTGCATTCAGATTATGAAGTATTATTCATCAATAAAAGGAATGAAAACTTTATGTATATGACAGCATGGATGGATTACAGAATATTTTTTGAATGAATAAAAAATACAGCATCAAAATATCTCTTGTGTGCTTTTATTTATACAAATTTTCCATGAAGTGAAAATTAATGGATAGTAACAGAAAGTAGATCATGAATATTTGATAAACATAAAACTACCTATATAATAATAACACCGCTCCTTTGCTAGCAGGAGCTTTTCACCCACATAGTTGTTGTGTAAGACTCCCTGTTCTCATGGCCATCTTACACCTACACAGTCCATGACCTCTGGAAACCTGTTCTCAGAAATGATTATCCACCTTCTTGGGGAATGAAACTCAAGCATATCGTATTGCTGATAGTGTACCCCAGCATGAGTTTGAAAAATTGTTTCCAACAGTCTTCACAGAATGCAAACTGAAGCAATTTATCCACTGCAAATTCAAAGAAAGCAGTTGATAGCGGGCAAAAGAATCCCCAGCTTTATAATCCTCTAAGATTATAATGATCTCAATTATACATAATAGTGAAAAAGAACTACTGACTAATTTATCTCATGCAATATTAATAGTTACTTCCATTCTTCCTTCACTTCCCCTTGTTTTAGCTGTATAAAAGTGTTGCAATTTTTTTTATTTACCCTGGTATTAAAAACTATTTTAATGCCCTTAAGGCCTTACTTCTTACTGTGCCTAGAAGAGAATAATAGGTTATAAAAACTACTGCAAACTTCAATGCTTTATAGATTTATATTTCAATATAAAATAAATAAAATATATCTATGACAATAAAAATAACTACATAAGATGGTTAAAATGAATCAAAATAAAATTGATATTAAAATTATGAAATTACCAGCAAGTATTCCAAAAATGGAATAAGCAACATATTTAAGCTAGCTAGTAACCTGCTGTTTACAATAACAACAATGTTTAATAAAATTTTCAAGAATAAATTGACTAATAACATGGACTCTGAGTAATTGGAAGTATAGTTTATTTGTAGTAATATGTTTTAACAATATTCAAGGTCAAGCCAATAGAAATAGCAAGTAATTTATAATTATAAATATTCTCATCTTTATGATTTTAAAACACAAGGCATAAGATGATATCCTTTTCTTCTGCTTTAGATCAAATTGATTTCAATTACCCCACTGTACTTCCTCTTTGCACACTAAAAGTTGAAAGTGTGAGCAATCTTTTATGCTATGTCAGCGAAGACGTACTTTCAAAGATAACAAGCTTACTGATAGAAATGTAGATATTAACACTATAGTTCATTGTTTCTCCTATTTTATTTCTTTGACATTTTATTTGAACTCTGCTGATTTTTATCTTACACTCATGTTTTGAGGGTTGTGTGGGTGAGTCAGAGTGAAGTTTTTGATTCCATAGATTTATTATAGAATAAGTTATTGATAGAGTGATCAATAACAATTGTGGTAGGTGAACATTTTACATGAAAACCATTTTATGTTGTAGGAGAGACAAAATTAAATCATAATCTCTATGATCACCTACTTGAATTTCACAAATTATCTCCAAACAGTAATATTTATAAGTGTTCCATAATAAGTGAATGATTTTCTATTGTGGAGCAAGTTCAGAAATTCTGAGCTGAAAAAAATTTTATTTCCATAATCATGCCTTTTTGGTCTTTAATATGCTACTGTGTTATTTCAAAAATAGTAAAATAATTTGTAGAAGTTCTGCAAATAATTTGAATATATTTTCATTAAACCACCATAGTGATTCCTGAAACGCTACTCAACTTCCTTAAAAACGCAATGGTACACACAGTAATTTTTTATTTTTTTAAATTATTAATTTTGAATTATTTAGAATAAGTTTTTTGAATTATTTAACATATCAATAATGCTGTCCTATGGAGGCAGCTCATAAAAGGTTATGAGAGCTGGGCAGCACCTGTGGCTCAAAGCAGTAGGATGCTGACCCCATACGCTGGAGGTAGCAGGTTTAAACTCAGCCCCAGCCACAAATAGAAAAAAAAAAAAGCTTATGAAAGACAATAGTTACATTTTTTAGGAATTTTGCAAGCCAGTTATTTTAACAGTCAGTATTAAAAATTAAAAGTATATACTTATATAAACAAATTATTTTAAAAACTAAAATAATAAATGTATAAAACCCTTCACTTCCTGATTAATTTGTTACATTTCATTATTATCTATGATCTTATGGTTGATCTTAAACTTTTTCCCTGTTATGTCTGTACGGAGGAAGTTCTATATAACGCGTTTACTGATCACCTTCTCCTGAGTCAGCATTTAGCAATGTTATTGGGGTAGCTTGAATTTAGCCATCACAAAAATATTTACATCACAGAAGTAAAAAATCACTAAAGATCAGAGCTTTATTTTTTTCACATGGAGAGCCAGTTAAACCTTTATCAGCACTTTTAAAATCAGCAACGATAGTTACATATATAAACCCATGAACATTCAAACACAACAAATCATATTAATATATTTAAGTAAACTAATTTCTTCATTTTGTACCAAACCTGCTGTGTTTACATATGTTTATATTCATGTATAACCACATACAACTTACATTATTATATAATTGTTATATATGATATGTAAGATGTGTATATAGAATTTTAAAAATAATTTTTCTATCAGACTTAAGATGTTAAAATATTAGGCCAATTTTAGGTAACACAGCAAAAATTTATATTTTATGTCCCTCATCTCCTATGAACCACAGTAATGATAAAACAAAGAAAGAGAGAAAGAAAAAGAAAGAGGAAGAAAAAGAAATATGGAGAAATGAGGGAGGGAGAAACTGAGGAAGGGATGGAAAGGAAAAGAAAAGAAAGATTAATTTCACACAAACACACACTCTTCATTGGTCAGAGAACAAAATGCAACTGTGACGACAGCCACAGACCTGCTGGGTTGCAAGCGTGGGGGAAATGGTGTAGGAGGGAGGCCTCCTCAGTTGGGCCACTGCCTGGAGCCAGAGCCTATGCAAAGCCACAGAGTGAGGGAAGCTGAAGCTCCTGGACTCGGCCCCGGCATCAGGAACTGAGACCAACCAGTCAGTAGTTCAGCATCTAGGAATTGCTATTATTCCAGTCTTCCCCCAATCAGTGTGCCTAAATGCTGTTAAGCATGGCTTTTTATTTAGAAGACTGTTCTAAATTAATCTCACTCCATTTTTATCCCATATATCCCAGGAGTTTTCTCATTCACATACAAAAAGTAAATAACAGCTGTTAATGGTGGCCACATGAGCAGAATAAAGTCCCAAATACTTAAATGGTGCCCATACTATACTAGTATCAAGGGTTTTAAATTAGGGAAAAAAATGATTATTTGTGCTAATGCAAAGATTGTGGGATAATATTGAACAATCCGTTGAGATGCTTTTGAATGAAAGGGAACATAATGACACTAGATGACATGACTGTCCTGACCAAAATAAAAACAATGTAGAAGAGTGTCTCAGGTAGATTTGTGATGCTTTAACAGAATGTGGCTGGGTAGTTAATAAAGAAAGGAGGTTTACGAGGCTTATGGTTTTGCAGGCTAGGAATTTTTGTTTGTTTGTTTTTGAGACAGAGACTTGAGTTGTCACCCTGGGTAGAGAGTTAAGGGCATCATAGCTCACAGCAACTTCAAACTCTTGGGCTTAAGTGAGTTTTATTTGTTGTCATTGTTGTTTGGCAGGCCTGGGCTGGATTTGAAACCACCAGCTCCGGTGTATGTGGCGGGTGCCCTAGCCGCTGTGCTACAGGCACCCAGTCACAGGGTAGGACTTTCAAAAGCAGAGTAGCATCTCTGGCTGGTTTTTGGTAAGGGCCAGGAGTAGATCAAAATAGGCTAGAGAATCAGAAAAGTGAACAGGGATGTGTAAAAAAATCATATAGCAAGAAAGAAAATAAGAGAGAAGCCGGAGACCCACTTAGTGGGGTTAGTTAGTTATTAGTTCCACTCTAAACCCACTCTCATGGAACTAATGCATTACCCTGAGAGGCAGAACACCCCCCCACCCCCCTCACCCCAGGGAGGGCATTTATCTATCTACTCATGAAGGATCCATACTCACCATCAAAAATACCTCCCATCAGCCCCCACTTCCCAACATTGATATGTTGGGCAATCAAAAGTCAACAGGAGGTTGGGGGGGAATAAACCACATTCAAACAAAAGCAGGGAGAAATATACTTTCAATTGGTTGTGCTGCATGTGATTTATAATTGAATCCAGACAAGCTGCATTATTCCATTTCCAGAAGAAAAGAGAATTATTTTCAAAATATAAAAAAAGCATACAGGGTGAAATTAAACCACAAAACTAATATTGTTAAAATATTTTAAGCTAGCAACATATGATTTCTCTTTTTTGCTCTTCATCAATTAGCATTTGAATGTATTGGAAACTTGATAAAACAACTTTTTCAAGCATTCTAAGAATTCTGCAATGACTGTAAACTATAATAAAAAGAAACGTTCTAAACTTATGTTGCAATTTTCTTAAAATTAGTTGGAACTCTCTAATGACTTTATTCTATTAATTCATGCAAATTACAAAAGCATTTCTGTTTCTGAAGCTTTTAGGAAATTGCAGTTATTGAAAAAAAGGCATGTAAAGAGAAAACCATTAAACAAGTTCCCTTTTAGAAAGTGCAGACATTTTAGCAATGTTGATTCTGCAGGTCCGTGAGCATGATACATTTTTCCCATTTGTTTATGTCCTCCGTGATTTCTTTCTTTCTTTTTTTTTAAATAATTTTATTGAATCATAATTGTGTACATTGGTGCAATCATAGGGCATGATGTGCTTCATATACAATCAGAAATATTTTGATTGTACTGTTACAGATAGCCTTCATGGCATTTTCTTGATGACTATATAAAGACATTGATACTCTACCTTTAATAAGTCTCACCAGTACCCTGCTAAGATGCACTGTAGATGTGATCCCACTAATTGCCCTCCCTCCACCCATCCTCTCCCCTCCCCTCCCCTCCCTTTCCCTTTTCCCTGTATTCTTGTGCTATAATTGGGTTTTAGCCTTCATATGAGAGCTATAAATTAGCTTCATATTAGGGCTGAGTGCATTGGATACTTTTTCTTCCATTCTTGAGATACTTTGCTAATTTCTATCCTCAGTGTTCCACAGCTCTCCTTACAGAGCTCTCTCAGATCCTGGGTTAAACGTGTTCCTAGGTGTTCCATTTTTATTTGTGAGATGCTGTGAATGCTGTTGAGGCATTGGTTTGACTCTCAGCTTGACTGATGTTGGTAGATAGAAATATTACTGATTTATGTGCCTTGATTTTGTATCCAGAGACATTGGTGAATTTATTTATCAATTCCAGGAGTCTCTTAGTAGAGTTGTTAGGGTTTTCTAGGTAAATGCCAATACAATTTCTACATTCAATGCAGTCCCCATCAAAATATCAATGTCTACTTCACTAATCTAGAAAAAATTCTGTTTTTTTGAATCATAAAAGAATCCAAAGAGCTAAAGAAGTCTTAAGCAAAAAGAAAAAGTATGATGACTTCACATTATCAGACTTCAAATTATACCACAAGGCTATAGTAACTAAAACAGAAACTTTACAGAGGAGAGTACTGATAAATACATTTTACATTTCCATATCCCCGACCTTTTTTCATATTGATAATCCCTTTCCTAACATTTTCTCTTCTTCAAAGAATGGTAGTGCTATATTTGTTATACAACAAGTTTCTGTACTGGGTATGAGATTGTTCCACTTTACAGTTCATTTTTTTGTTTGCACCATATTCTATAATGTCTTCTGAGTATGCTCTTGACTAAGACAGTTTCTCGGATTTTTCTTGTTTTTCATGACTGACAATTCTGAAGAGATCTAGTCAGGTGTTTTATAAAATGTTTCTCAGTTTGGCATTTATCAGATGTTTTACTCATGAGCATATTGGAATTACATGTTTTGGATAAGAAGAGTAGAAAGTTAATCTGCCATTTTCGCGACATCACATCGCTATCATCACAAGGAAAATCAAATGTCCCTTGATTACTATGCAGTTAACTAACCTGATTCTGACAATTAGACCACAGTCACTTACTGTTGAAGATACAAATTATTTTTTTTCTTCAGACTATTCCATCTTTTATCAGAGGGAGCTCTTTCTGATACCTCTGCTTTCTCTTTGACATACTTCAGCATGTGGTGGTGTTCTCATGTTTTTTTTTTTTTTTTTGCAGTTTTTGGCCAGGGCTGGGATTGAACCCACCACCTCTGGCGTATGAGGCTGGCACCCTACTCACTGAGCCACAGGCGCTGTCCATGTTCTTGTGTTTTAAGCACCTCCTTACTTTATGACATAAGATGTCCCAGGTTCTTTGGTTTATTCTTGGCCCCAGACCAGGAATCAGTCATTTCTCCAAATATTACTAGTTTCTCATATAAAGAAATATTAGAGGACCATGTGTACTTGTTGCTATTGGGGAATCCTAGCTTCTAGGGAATATCCACTGGCAAAACAAAGATGTGTACAATGAACTAATTATATACGCACACGTATACTAACATATGTGTGCATACACGATGTGTGTACATGAATCCATGCTTGTGTATACATTTATATATGAATTAGAGCTCATTTTGGTCAACTTCAGCTATTAGCACAGTACAAACTGCTCTTTCCCAAATTCCAGGCCTTTGGCAGATAGATGTGTACAAGTGAATGGAGTCGTTTGTGTGGGCGCACGTGGAAGTACCAAGGGGAGAATCATATCTTGATGTGCTTGCATTGCTAGTAATCATGATTTAATAAGCTTAAAGCCAATATTCAAGCTTTAGTTATATGTAGGTTACAAATTGAATTAAGTAAATGATTTCAGAGGATTATCAATGGAAAACAGAAATAGGAGAGATGTGGATTTGGAGAACCTTGTGAAGAATGCATGTGGGAAAACTTAAAGGAGGAGTCATAACTTGGTGTGCTTGCATTGCTAGTGATAATGATTTAATAAGTTTGACACTAATATTCAATTATTAATTGTTAGTAGATTAGAAATATTATTAGGAATAGGGAGTAGCATCTAGACAAAGGGAAACAGTTAGGGGGTTTTGATTCAGACCCGTTTTCCTGGCTTTGAGCACGGAGTGTGAGGTCCTGTCAGTTTAATATTCCCGCAGCCTGGCGTTTGTATACCCGCCCTCCCCTCGCAGCTGCAGGGCTGCGGCTGGCTGGAGGCCTTGAAGCGGCTTCCTTCCAGGGAAAGGCTGGGTGCTCAGGGAGTGGTTTTGAGGAGTTAAGAATGTGAATTCTTTAAACTTTGTCCAACTCAGGAAGACTTGCTCAGGACCAGATAAGGAGAAGGGTCCTTTCTTCTGTCACCTTGACGGGGTCAGGGGAATGTATCTGTTTGGACATAAGGCTGTCAGAACATTAAAACACCACGTCTGTGGTGTGTGACTGGGTCAGGTAGGATTTGGTCCTTGAGTTGGCCTCTGACTGGCTCCCTTATGAAGACTTTGTTTATATTAAGAACATTATACTTTGAAGCAGTAAAAGTAACAAGTAAATCCATGCAATTAACGGAATCAGCTGTAGAGTTAGTCTAGTTAGTAGGAATGCCAGCATAGCAGGGACCGTCATAGGATTGTTTGCCTTGATTTCATGAGAGTTGTGACTGCAATGCTGACGTATGAAATAATATGGAGCTAGCCTGATACTCGGAGGAGCATACTGGATGCCTCCTGAAGAAGTGTGTGCCATCTCCCAAGCCCCACTGCTCATAAAACTATCTCTTTGTCTGTTCTTTCTCTATATTAATAGTCTATAACTCCTACTAATAATTCTCTAGTCTCCTTGCATCATGAGGCCACAAGGAAGTAAACTCACTGCCTGTCATGGCTGGTGTGCACCTTGAGCCCAGTGCAAAACGTGCCGCAGGAAGCCTGACACCTTCCCGCAGCTCAACTCCTTGGCCTTGAAGGTCTCTAAGCAGCAAGGCTCGCCCAGACGGGTGGAGCTCCCCACTCTGAGAGGCGTGCTCTTGGAGAGTTAGAGTATGCCTAATATTTAACCTTTGTTAAAGACGGCAAGATTTGCTCCAGACCAGACAGGAGATAAAATATCTCTTTTCTTCTGTCACTTTAGTATGACCAAAAGCGTCTGTCTGTCTGAGCAAAAACTTCTTGAGTATTCATAGTCACTCCTGTGATTTGTGTGCGTGACCTAATTGGGGTCTTCTCTGATGTGCTGCTTTTGGACCATTCTCATGGTTCCATATTCTGTTTGTGTTAAAGATCATAAATACCTTAGAGCAATGAAAGTAAAATTAAATCCAAACAATTAATTAGTTTGGATTAGTTAGTTAAAGAAATAGTTTAGTTAGAAAAATGCAAGCACAGTTAAGAACCATAAAGTATTTTTTTACCTTCCCTCATGAGATTTATTTTTTTTCAGACAGGGTCTCAAGCTGTCAACCTGGGTAGAGTGCCAAGGCATCACAGCTCACACAAACCTCCAACTCTCGGGCTCAAGTGATCCTATTGCCTCAGTTTTCTATTGTTAGTAGAGACAGGGTCTCACTTTTGCTCAGGCTTGTCTTGAACTTGAGAGCTAGCAATCCACCCTCTTTGGCCTCCCAGAGTGCTAGGATTACAGACCTAAGCCACCTCATGGGCCTAAAAGTCAAATTCTTTTTTTTTTTTTTTTTTAACAGAGTCTCACTTTGTTACCCTTTGGTGGAGTGCCATGGAGTCATGGCTCACAGCAACCTCAAACCTTTGGGCTCAAGCAATCCTCTTGCCTCAGCCTCCCTGGTAATGGGACTACAGGTGCGTGCCACAATGCCCAGCTATTTTTAGAGATGAGGTCTTGCTCTGGTTCAGATTGGTCTTGAACCTGTGAGCTCCCACCTGCCTCAGCCTCCTAGTGCTGGGATTACAGGTGTGAGCCACTATGCCCAGCCTCTCTCATGAGATGTATGATTAAAACAATAGATTATGAAATAAAAATGGAGCTAGCCTGAGCAAGCCATTGCATGCTGTGTTGATCCTTAAGAAGAAGGACATGCAGCTTCCTGGCCCCACCTACATCTTAAACTTTCTCTTTGTCTCTTTTTTCTTTCTTCATCCTCTCACTTCTGCCAGGTTACTGGGAGGAAGCCTGTATCATAGTTGAGGCTAGTACCTGACAGTTTGCAAAAAAGTTGAAGGCAAGAATTCTCAGAATGCCTTTATAATTGAAAAAAAAATGTGTATATAGATAATTTTGGCTCTGAAGAAAAAAAAAAAAAAAAGAAAGAACTCCTTCACAGGTTTGGCAAATCTTCTTTGAATTCTTTCATGTAACTATCTCTCCCTCTTTCTTTTACTCAGGATCATCACTCTGACCTTCCAGCCTTGACTGAAATTCTATATTCTCTCATGGAAGAATGCCACTAATGAAATCCTGACACATTTTATTTTGTCATGGCATTTCCTTCTCAGAGGACATAGTTGAACAATCTAACATTTAAAATCTGCTGACAACATTCATACAAAGAATTACTAGTTACAAGAATCATGTATTAATCCATCACAGAAACACTGCCAAAGAGTCAGGTAAAGATGTCAGTTGGAAATACAAGATTTGGAAGTATATCTACTACATATGCATAAAAATAATAGATCTGTTTTACGGCTGTCAATCTCTTCTGGATTATGTAGGAAACTATACTGAACACTCCTTGAGGGAAAAAAACATGTACTTCCTGTCCCACTTAGATACCTCATAATACTTATGTTAAAAAAAAAATTATTTTTGTACTTTATATACGTGACTACTCAATGAAGAAATCTTACATAATCACTGGAGAAAATTGCAAAAGCTTTAAATTTCACCATTTACCTAATAATTAATACCATATTATTATACAGTGCATTAAACAGACTCTTCATGAACATTTTAATTACTTCGAATTTCATTTAAGGGAAATGCAGAGATTGTCCAAATTCTTACTATTTAATTACTTTGAATATCATAGAAAGGAAATGCAAAGATTGTCCAAATTCTTACTATATTTGGTGCCTTATAAATATAACATTTATAATATAAAATATTTCACAAAGTGTTTTTATAAGCTTGATTTCATTAAATCATTATTTTTATTCCTGAAGGTGAGCTTTAAAATACAGAATAGCAATGTTTTAAGGCTCTCTGTTGATGAAAGTTTTATTAGCTACACTCCCCCCCAACACAGACCTACCCTGGTTCTACTTTAGTATCACAATGCTCACTGTCAACACTCATTGTCTTAAGACATGAGTTATTTGTTTTTCCTCATGACTTCCTCAGGTAGTAAATAAAAACTTTGAAAAAATAAAATCTGAAATACTTATGCTGGCAGGTATATTGCCATGAATTACAGTTGTTGTGGATTATGCCCTTATATAAAGTCCTATGTCAGAAATATTTTGTCTATAACAAAACACAATAATAGTGATATAATTGGAAAAATACATTGGTCTATAGAAGAAGATTCTAATTCATCAAGAAATATTATTACGGCGGCGCCTGTGGCTCAGTGAGTAGAGTGCCAAGGGTGACGGGTTCAAACCCAGCCCCGACTGAACTGTAACAAAAAAATGGCTGGGCGCGTGGCTGGTGCCTGTGGTCCCAGTGGTCTCAGTTGCCTGGAAGGCTGAGATGGGAGAATCACCTAGGCCCAGGAGCTGGAGATTGCTGTGAGCTGTGAAGCCATGGCATTCTACCAAAGGCAAGAAAGTGAGACTCTGCCTCTAAAAAAAAAAAAAAAAAAAAAAGGAAAGAAAGAAATATTATTATAATGCAGCTTTTTCAAAGAATTTTTCAACTTCATGTTTGTCAAAGGGCAAGGAGAACTATTTGATGTTCAACATTTTCCTGTTAATGTGTACATATTTCATGCTGTTTTTGTATCCTGGCTTTCCATTACATTTATTTATGTTCTGTTGTCCTTAGAAGAAAAATACATTCATGCAGAGTTTTAGTTCATCTGACTCTCACAAATGAAATTGTTACTATGCTTTAGTCACTCTTCCAGGATACTGTTTTCTCCTTACACAAGAAACTTCTAGAAAAACCATTGAATTAGACTTTTGATCTTGCGTATTACTGCCAAAAAATATTTTAACAGCCATATTAAGGTACGCTTTACCTACAATGAACTGCAATATTTAATATGTACAACCTGGTGAATTTCAACATTTGTGGATGCCTAGAAAATCATAATAATCAAGATAATTAATATACACATCACCCCCAATAATTTTCTCTCTCTCTCTTTTTTTAAAATTCAATCTTTGGTAGTTCTTTTCTTCAAACCCTTCTTATTCCGTCTCCAGGCAAATACTGATCTGCTCTCTGTGACTATATGTGAGCTACATTGCCTATAATTTTATGAAGTGAAATTATATTATATATATGTACCTTTTTTTGGCTTCTTTCTTTCAACATTTTTTGTGATATTACCATATTATAGCATATATAAATAGTTTTTTATTTATTATTGAGTAGCGGTACATTGTTTGGATATACCCTTTTTTTTAATGCATCGACTTACCAACTGATATGTTAGTTGATTTCAGTTTCTGTACATAACCTCTAACCTTGTTATACATATTTGTGTGGATCTTTATTTCTTTTCCTTGTAAATACCTAGAAGAGTCAGATTACCCTTTAGGTATATGTTTATTTCTTTCATTATTAGGATCGTCACTGAAATTGTAACTGAATTTGGGGAATAATTGTCACCAGAGTGCTGGCTACAATGCTCTTGGATCTGTATGTCTTCTGAATTTGTAGCGTAGACAAGAAATCCTTCAATTGTAAGAAGAATCATTATCTCTCATTAGGTATAAATGGAGCATTTTGATGATACTACAGTTCAAACATGGATAGAAAGGTGTGTATGGATTCTGGATGGCCAAATTATCACTTTATTAGCTCTTGGATCCAAATCCATCTTTGTCTGGTCTGTGGTAACAGACTTGGTAAGAATGTCTGCGTTTGAGTTAATCTTGGTCAACAGGGTGTGCTGGATGAACGGAAAAAAGAAAAGGGAGTTACCATTCTCATCCCTGTCTGTCTTGCTCATCAAGCTCCAGGAGAGAGTCCTCTTGACCATCAGCCCACCAATGAATGCCTCTTGTTCACTTTCCAGATTCCAAACACATGTAGTTTATCTTGCAGTAGGTTCTTGAAAGGAGCAGATTTTTCCAGTGCTTAATTCTTGAATCTACACAAATCTTCTCCTGACTGCCTGCTGCAGGTTCTAGCTTTCTCCTGGGCTTCACCCCTTCAGAGTACGGTTTCTCTCAGGTTAAACTCCTATAGAACAAAGCTGTCTTGAGGACTCAGCTCCTGCAAAGTGTTGTTTCTCTACCTTCTTTACGCAGAGGCCGAAAGTTTTCAGTACCCAGCGGTTTCTAGCTGCATCTTCTTTGGCATTCTCAAAATGGACTGGAGCCAGCAAGGCATCTGTCTATAAACAAATCTCTCAGCACCCCTCCCCCCAAGTTTCTATATATTAGTGAGTTTTGATGGATGGCACCTCCCCAGGAATGGCTGTCCTCAGCATCACACATTTCCAACTAGTCACACCTGAGAGGCACCTCAGTGAATTCTCAGCCCTGTGGTGAACTATCACTATAGCTTCTGAAGTCAAAGTGGGAACAAGGGCATGTTCAGTGGTTTGTCCCTGGGGGCTCAGTTTTAAGGGGAGCATCTGGACTCCATCTCTGCCATTTTCTTATTTCCTATATTTTTGTTCTTTAAAGTTCTCTTTAACTCTTAGAAGCCAGTTTCTCATTTTGCCAATCACCTGTTTAAAAAATTCAATTACACATTTCCTGTTCAGCTTACTGTGCTGTGGAAACTGTTCTCAATTTTTGTTTTCAGATGATTTTGAATGAAAAGTAAATATAACATGAGGGGTTAAATTTGGGAAATGCTACTTTTTTTTATAATTTTCTTTTCTTTTTTTGCAACTTGATATAGTTTGTAACTTAAATCTGGGCAGCCATAAAAGCAGAGAAGCCACTTTTATGGTCATATTCAAGGAAACATTGAGATGCTTATCTGCTCTCAGAATACCTCCTTCCATCATCTAGCACCTGGCTTCTGAATTGCCACAATGCCAAGGTCATTATGTGAGGCTAGCTAGAATTGTATCCGTTATTAACGGGGAAACCTCTAGAGAGGCTTTACATTAAAATGTCTCAAGAATTCAAACCTTGGAAGAAATTTCTTTTAAATCATTTTCAAACTAATGGCTTTGTGATATGAGTGTCTGGTTTCTCTAACCAATAGTATGGTGTGTGAGTGTGTGTGTGTGTTTGTGTGTGAGGGTGTTTTGATATGGGGAGAGGATAGGGAACCGGGAAGTACAAGGGTATTATACAAGCCAAGCTTTGAAGAGAGGAAGGGAATGAAGCAAAGAGAAAATTTACTCTGTTCCCCATCTTCTATCGGCCTAGCCATCACAGCTGTTAGATGTTTTAAATACTTGAAATCTATCTGTTTAACATGTAGTCATATAGTTTTAGCGGCCATAGACCAAACCAAACAAAAACAAGGTGATGCCAATCCTATTCTTACAGAGCTCACTGTTCATTAAAGATCACACATAGTTATAATACATGTATATACCATGATTAGCAGTTATGACAGTGATTTTCAACTGGTGTGCCAAGAGGATCTAAAGTGTGCCACCAACTTTTTAAAAAATCATTAATTAAATTATTTTTGAAAGATGTTCAAAGCACCGTAAGTATACGCTTTTTTTCAATTTTTTTTGATCGACATAATTTAAGCATGCAACAGAAATTTATCTACAGGTTCAAATGTGCCACGAGATAAAAACGGTACAAAACACCAAGTTCTGAATTCCACAAAAGAGACACACATAACATGCAAGGAAGGGATCCAAGAAAAAAAGATTATTTCTGATTTCTCACCCTGTGGGGAGGGCAATGAGAGAATTCTGATTCAGTGGGCTTTCATTGAAGTTTTAGCTACCCTCAAGTTGTTAGTCGTCATAAATAATTCACATTTTCAAGAAAATAAATAACATTTTCAGATTGTATTTAGCTTTCTATCTTTCTATTTTTTTTTTTTTTTTGTGGAGACAGAGTCTCACTTGACCGCCCTGGGTAGAGTGCTGTGGCGTCACACAGCTCACAGCAACCTCCAACTCCTGGGCCTAGGCGATTCTCTTGCCTCAGCCTCCCGAGTAGCTGGAACTACAGGCGCCCACCACAACGCCCGGCTATTTTTCTGTTTTGCAGTTTGGCCGAGCCTGGGTTTGAACCGCCACCTTCGGCACATGGGACCAACGCCCTACTCACTGAGCCACAGGCGCTGCCCTCTATCTTTCTATTTTTAACACTTAAGCAGTATCATTACAGACACCTTCTGTTGCCCCATGTTCTATTGTACAGACTTATCACACCATGTGTAGATATTTCAAATACCCCACATCGTTGTACATGTGTCCACATGTTTGTATGCTTTGGAATATGTTTTTATCCTATGTCTATAAAGCACTGCACCAACACCACATATTCTAAATAGCATTCACTCTGATAATTCTTTCTCAATATATCACTTTCTTAACTCTCAAACCAGGCATAGCTTAGAGGTCCTCACAACAGACGGGGCATATGATAAACACTGTAATAGTATATCTATGAAATGTGTAAGAAATCATGAACACTTCTATTTATATTTATTGCATTTGTATTTTGCAGTACTTAGTCAAGTATCTCTATAAAATTTTGAGACTCAAAAGATACTTATACATTCAATGAATAAATAAATATTTTGAAATTAAAAAATCTTCATGACCTTTTATGATTACAAGATTTTTCCAGTTAGCAAAGAAATACATTATCACCTGGTTTGATTTTTAAACTACTTAAATGTTATTTTTTAAAAAATTAATATTGAATAAATGCTTTATATTATAAGTAAGTATACACATAATATCTATGATAAAGTTTTAATGAATGAGTCAGGCTCTTAGTCTTGGGTTCTATTAAAGATGGTCATATTTTGGGTTAAATGAGAGCCTGTACTTTAACGGGTATTGTGATGATATCATGTTCTATGAGAGGTATCAGCTTTAGAAAATTAAGAGAGGAAACAAGAAGACCTCTTACAAAGCTATTACAGATGTCTGATTACAAGCTCATGGTGGTGTAGTCTAGGACATAAATTAATGTTAATCACAACTTAAAAACTAAGTATTTCCTCATTCCAGGAATAGAGTTGAACATACTGAAAACATATTAGATTTTTAAAAGAGAAGGGAGTTAAGTAATTAAAGCTAATTCCTAGAAATGTAGCTGTCATAAATGTGCAGTAGACTGGATGATGAATCCCAGAGTATATATACATTGTATCAAGATACAATTTTAGCTTTCTTAAGTTTGAGACAGCTACCACTCATCCATGTAAAGATATCACAACTGCAGTTTCAAGTACCAGAGCAGATCCTTGAAGCTCTGTGGAGTGTGCAAGTTGCTAGCAGGTAGAGAGTGTGGCTGAGACATTTACTGGTCATCAGATACCTATGTGCTTCCCCAATTTACTAGCCCTTTTGAATTTTGGCAGGGCCAACTGAGTAGTTCCATTAAAGGGCTATGATTGAAAATGATGTTTCATATTCAAACCAAATCATTTAAGAGGGATGTGTGACCTACCACCCGTCTCCTCCTTTGCCCTGGGGACATAAATGGCCATGAATGTACACAGAGCATCTAATGTATGGGAAAATGTTCACCAGCCTGGTTTCCTGAATAAATATTTAATTTTACATATCTATTAGAATTAAAAGGAACACATCCAATAATTAGCTAAATATAAAGATCTAGAATTCATAAAAGAGTTCTTATCTAGAGATACACATTTGGGATTCATCACCATATATATGTTTTAAGTGGCGAGGGCGAATTAAATCAGAAACTGACTACAGATGAGTAGAGAAAACACACATTGTAAATACTGAACCCAGAGGCAATTCAAAGCAATCTGGATAAGGTAGCAATATCTACCCGGAGCCTGAGAAAGAATGGTACCTGAGGTTAAAAATGAATAAATAAATAAAGCCACGAGTACAGTATTCCAAAAAACACATACAGAAAATATTTTAAGTAGGGATTAACAAATTTTCACGTATTTCTATTTTTCCTGTAAAATTTAGATTTATACTGAGAGTCAAATTTAGAAATAGGAAGGTGATATGTGACTTTGAGAAGCAAGTTTGAAAAAACATTGAATATAAAAAAAAATGATTGTGGAGGAGCTTTTAAAGAATGGGAGGAGAGAAATGATAGCCAAAAATGAAATACAACACATTTAGAATTTTTTAGGTAAAATAGAATATGGAATGGAAAAATGAGTTGTTATTGATAAAAGAGTTGGGGTTACAAGAAAGTGTTTTAGGATAAGGAAAATAAAGGCACATTTTGTGTGTTCATTCAAATAATTTGCTTGAGAAGGAAAATGGATGATGCAGAAAATCTAATTTTTTTTTTTTTTTGTAGAGACAGAGTCTCACTTTATTGCCCTGGGTAGAGTGCCGTGCCGTCACACTGCTCACAGCAACCTCCAGCTCTTGGGCTTAAGCGATTCTCTTGCCTCAGCCTCCCTAGTAGCTGGGACTACAGGAGCCCGCCACAGCGCCCGGCTATTTTTTTTTTTTTTTTGCAGTTCGGCCGAGGCCGGGCTTGAACCCGCCACCTTCGGTATATGGGGCCGGCGCCCTACTCGCTGAGCCACAGGAGCTGCCCAGAAAATCTAATTTTTTTCTGATGACATCTTGAAATTACATCTGTGAGTAGAGAAGTTGTGATATGTGTATGATCCAGGACTTGGGAGGAAGTGTCCTTTGAGAGTACTACAAAGGATTCAGGTATAGTGATAGGACAGGAGGCAGAATAGAGTCCTAGAAATAAGTTTAATAAAAAGGTATTAGAATCAGATTGTTTTCTGACAGCTTCTGTTTTCTCAGCAAAATACAAAACAAGGTGATCAAAGGATAAATAAGGGGAAGAAGATGTCTGGGGCAGGGGGAGAGGGGAAGGCTTGTACCAGCATTTTAGAGAATTAGCACTGTGTGTTCTCTAAGAAAATTCAATAGAGTTGTTTAAAAAGATTGTCAAAAAAATATCAGAGACTCATAATATAGATTAAACTTTATCACCTACCAGGAACTAAATTACCCAAAGGAAGAAGAGTATTTATCGCCATCTGGAGGTAGAGACCACTGCACCATATTAATCAGTAATTTGTTATGCTTTAGTAACAAATCACCCACTGGATCTCAATCACATAACAAAAAACAGCTTATATTTGATTTGACTTAGTGAAAAATGTTTGATAAAAGGTTTTCTTCCACATGCTCCCTCATAGAATACGCTGACAGATGCTTTGACAGCAGAACATACATATCCTTAGGTCACTGCAACAGCCAAAGAGACACACTGCCAAATGACACACTAGTTTTTAAATGCTTTGGTCTAAACGTGACATATGCCACTTCTCATAATGCATTGGCTATCGCTCGCCATATGTTTCTGCTTAACTGCAGGACGTATATATAGATGAGCCCAAGGGTAATCGTGAGTAGAAAATGTCTACAACCCAACATTTCAGTTACTTAACATACCGTTAATGTGACTTTCTTTTACACAGCAATACAACTTAAGGAACTTTTAGAGGATTTCCATAAATATTCAATGCACATACTAGTATTATGATAAATAGCACCAAATATCATAGAAACATAAACGGATCCCCATTGATTTAATGGACTCACTTTTTGAGTCTGGCTTGCTTTTCTTTTCTTTCTTTTCTGTATTTTTTGGTAGAGATAGGGTCTCTCTCTTGCTCAAGCTAGTCTTGAACTCCAGACCTTACCCAGTGCTACCACCTTGGCCTCTCAAAGTGCTGGCATTACAGGGATAAGCCGCAGTGACTGGCAAAAGGTTTTCAAAGCATATTATTGCTACTTGAATTTGAGGGTCATAATCTTCTGATTTCTGAGCTGAATTTCTCATGAAATCAGGGAGAGTCTAATGATGAAAGGTGGCATGGAGTGCTGTCTGGTGGCTAGAATTTCAAAGAGAGAGGCAGAGAGTGAATAGTCAGGAAGTAACAACGATGTACCAAAAGAACAGCCGTCCCTCCTCTAAGCCCATGGTAGAGGACCAGCTGGAGAACAAAGCGCCCACTTGGAGAAGGCTCCAGGAACACAGAACTCACCTCAAGTCAGCTTCACTTATCAACGTATTAACTAGAGGAAAACACAGTAGAAAATATGGAATATAAAGCATGTTATTGATGACTGACTGTGAGTTATCAAAGGTGGAGCAGACGCTCTGTGTGATCAGAAAGGAGACACAGGGAACCCTGTGAGCATTACACTGAGGACCAGGAGGGGCGATTTGGAGTTCTTGGCAGGTTTCTGTGGGGACTTAATTAAATGAAGAGTCTGATAGGAATAGTTCTGTTGAGGTGGCGAGGGGCGGTAGAGCAGAGAGGAGGAGGACTTTGTTAGAAACATCATGTGCTTTCTTTAATTTCACCAATAGTTGAGCATTGTAATGACCTTACTTAGAATATTCAACATTCAGAGACTGTTCTAAATTGTTACCGGTGTAGAATGAGAGTGTGTATGTCATTTTTTATTGGAGGGGCATAACACTTGTATTAGGATATATGGCACTGTAACATGTAAGTCAAATAGAACTGGAGAAGGTAGTCAGGAAAATCCAAACAAAAGATGTAGAGAAAACCAGAGAAGCAATGCTGCAAAAATACATTGGAAAGAAACTGTGAGAAGAAGATGAGCAACAAACTGTGCTATGAGATTCTGTAAGAGATTATATCCACAAGAGACTGTGCCGAGAGGCTATGCAACACATGCAAGGCAGTGTTCATGTCTGTGTATGTGCTTTTATGGCTGCGGTAGAGTTTAAGTAACTAACGCCTTGGCAGGAAAGATAATGATATGCTAATTACATGTTTATTTTCATAATGCATTTATATAAGAACAGGTATTAAAATATATTTGTATACATACATGTATAGCTACAGATATGAATTCACACATATAAATATATACTCAAACATATGTATATAGAGAGAGCTCATCTATGTACTAAGCTCTATTAAAGGTTCCAAGATAAAACAGTACAAAATTTTATGTGTTCATGAAAATTAAATGTTGATAGATTTTTCCTTACCGTGCTAAGCACTAATTAAGAAAGAGATTTTGCCCTCTTAAAAATTATTATTGGTGGGTGGTGCCTGTGGCTTAAAGGAGTAGGGCGCCAGCCCCACATACAGAGGTGGCAGGTTCAAACCCGGCCCTGGCCAAAAACTACAAAAAAAAAAAAATTATTATTGGTTAAAATATATGGGAACAAAAGTCATTCAAAATCAGCAAATAATTTGGTTTGTTGATGCTTATAGTAAAGGTAAGCAATCTCATAAAAAGTCATCATGAATATGCAGATTAAAAAGAGTACTGATCAATGACTTTTTAAAATTGAATTTTACCTTGGACTTTTTTGTTTAGAATATCATTGTAATTTGTTTGTATTTCAAAACACATAATAAATAGGCAATGCATTTCATGGGTAATTTTTTTCAAATTATGACGTGATTGTCAAATAATATTATAAAGCATGTTTTTAAAATCTTGATATAAATGGGATTTGAATTTTAAATATATAAAATTTGCATAGATGGTAACTTAATAGACAAGAGGCTTCATTGTTTCCTAAATCAAACCATGAACATTAAAAAGAGTGAGATTGTTATTAGGCTTCACAGTATCAGGGTTGTCTCTGCTAAATCATACCTGACTCTTTATGACCAATATGAGCAGCAGTTGTTGAAATTGCTAATATGCAATCCTATTCTCTTTTTTCTCTTGCAATATTTAGGGTAACAAGTAAATCTTTGCAATAAGCTTCTTTAATAGCATAAAAATACATTCATTTGTTTAGGAAATGCTGCTTCTTTATATTAAAAACATTTAAACTCAGACTCACATTAAATTCAGAAGAAGATAGTTGAACTTCTGTTTTATACATAACAATCAACAATTTTCCCTGAGGCTCATATTTGATGGAAGATACTACTACAATGAGATGTTCATGAAAAACTACCAAAACAAAGATTAGACTTTTATTTTAAGAAAAAAAAATACAGATTGAATTGTTTGAAGAAGCACTACATCTTGAGGTTACCACTAAACTTTAAGTACTCAATCCATAACAGAATAAAAAGTAAAAATAACACTTGAGTACTTACACATAAAAGAAAAATAGAGAAGAACTATCGCTATGAGAGCTTATTGTACCCTAAGGACTGTAACAATTTTATGAAGGAGGGATTGAGCTTTCAGAGATTAAATAACTTGCTAGAGACCAGATAATAGAAGCAAACCTTCTTTTCTAAATATCAGCTCTTTTTTCCTTCTGCCTTTTGTCTCTGTGTGGTTTATTTAGATTTTTGTGCTATTGTTGGGAAGACATAATATCAAGTTGACACCAACTCGATTTGAACCTGGACCTTTTTATTCTTATTGTCAGAGGATTCCTTATCTCCTGAGTCTACACTTAGATTAGAGCTTACCTGTCCACATGGAGGACTCATGGAAATGACAACTTCAGAAGTGTAACTGCCACTTACTTTGTTTATAGAAGAAATTGCGCTGGCTAGGAAGTGTGACAAGTTTTATCATGAGGCCCAGTATGCATAATATAAAACTAACTCAACGCTGAGTTCAGATGAGCCTGGGATCAGACTTTTTTCTTCTAGATATGGTGTCATGTAAAGAAAAGAAAATAGAGACTTTACCTCTTTCATGTTTACATGGATGGAGCTGGAACATATTCTTCTTAGCAAAATATCTCAAGAATGTAAGAAAAAGTATCCAATGTACTCAGCCCTACTATGAAACCAATTTATAGCTTTCATATGAAAGCATATTGTACCCCATGATTACATTAATGTACACAACTGTGATTGAATTTTAAAAAGAAGAAAGGAAGGATGAAGAAAATCACTGAAGATTAAAGGAAATACCACAATATAGTCTATGCTGGCAGAGAAAAGGGTTTCCACTGCCCACTGACATTATTCCGACCCTCCGAGCTTCCCCCAACTGTGCTGGCTTTCATTTAGGTATATAACCCAGGGAGGGGGCTCAATGCACTAATGTAACTCGTACAATTTGTACTATGTTTGTTCTCTTCTTAAATTGTACCAGAAAGACTCACCATCTAGTCACATTTTTGCAATCTTAATGAGATTGAGTCAGATTTCATAGTTTATTAGCACTAGTCTTCAAAAAAATTCCATATAGAGTATTTCCAGAGTCTGGTTTCTGAAAATGCTTTCTATTCAGTGTTCTCAAAAAGCACAGAGATTTATTTATTTGTTGTCTCCTGGTTTTGAGAACTAGCAAAGAGGTAAAAACCAACAAACAAGCAAAATGAAAATCATGCAACTCAGTCCCTTATACAATTTAAATGATAATGACAAAATAATACATACAATGACATATACATTTTACATAAAGTGCACTTTTAAACAATAAACTCTTTTCCATGTTAAAAAAAATTGGGGGAGTGATTGTCAGAATGTTTCAATTCTTTAAAGACAGCATTTGTTGAAAACTGATTTGTTAAGAGTACTAAGTGGCTAATAGTAAGCTCCAAGCTCTCAAGGAAAGGGCTTTAGGAAAGAGCTATATTTTATTTGTTATACTCTGTCTTTAAATTGTATTTATATGGCATATTTATTTAAGAAAAATAATTCCTCAAGGGACTACTTCACAAAATAGAAGTAATTCAGTTTCCTCTACAACCTACACTTGCCTTGAATTACACCCCCACACCCCATACAACATATGTGTCAATTCCTATGTTAGTGATACAGGAGAGTACATGAAACTGGCCTGACATTTAGTCACTGTGTCACTCTGCCCTTCGGTTCAACCAGTCTGGGTTGTAGATTCATCATGTGTAATCCTGCAGTACACTAGAAAGGTATTAGATTTGGAGGCAGAATCTCTATAGTCCTGGCTCTGTGATCTATGATGTAAATCTGAGCATATTTCTAAAAATCTTTAAATCCTGTTTTTCTCATCTATGACTTGTAATAGATGACATACATAACTTACACCCCATGATAGGTTATAATTATCTAATCGTGCATATTACAGTTAAAATACTTTTCTAATTCAAGTGAATAAAATTGGTAAGTGATATACATAGAGGGCAACTTAAAAATAGTTATTTATAGAAAAAAATAGAAAAGGAGTATAAAAGGTATCGTTTACCCTTTGACAAAGTAATGTTAATTCTATGAATAAGAAGTTATTGGGCATGATAGGAGCAAAGGACACTACAACCATGCACATTGATTGCACCATTATTTGAAAGAAGAGATAAACTAAATATTCAAGAATGAAGAAATGCTTCAGTAATTTTTTTCTTTTTCTTTAGAGACAGTCTCACTTTGGCACCCTCAGGGGAGTGTCGAGGTGTCCCAGCTCACAGCAACCTCCAGCTCCTGGGCTTAGGTGATTTTCTCACCTCAGCCTCCTGAGTAGCTGAGACTACAGCTGCCCACCACAACGACTGGCTAGTTTTTGGTTGTAGTTTGGCCGGGGCTGGGTTTGAACTCGCCACCCTCAGTATATGGGGCCAGCGCCCTACTCACTGAGCCACAGGCACCGCCTGCTTTAGTAATTTTTGAGCATTCAATACAACAATATACTCACGGTAAACATAACAACAGAATGAGAATACAAAAATACTCACTGACACTCACTATAACCCATATACTACAAGTGTGATCTCACCAAGTCACAGAAAAAATAATTTTTTTACATTTTTGTATGAATAGATCAAAAAACACTTGAATTTTCAGCCTATACCCCCAGGCCATTGTGTTCCACGCCAGTGCTATGCTTCCCCATTGCCTGCGTGGAGGAGTTTAGAGATGTCAGCAACGGTGTATGACTACCAGTCAGCTTCATCTTGTTAGGTTGAACTCAGATTTTCAATACTCTGAGATATTGAGTGTATTTTGAGTCTAAGTTTGAAGGGCATGTTCTCGAGCAGGTTGAATTTTATAAATATGGTTCCAATAGCTTTTCCCATCCCAGAAGCTCTTCTATGAAGAGTTGTATATGTTGACACTTCCCTTGAACTCTGGAGGACCTCTGTGACTGCCCCAGCTAGCAGAGTGTGGGAAAACAATGCTAAGTGACTTCAAGACCACCTGTCCCAACTACCCTCTGACAGAACTTATCAAAGAGTCCCAGAAGGAAGTTCAAATGGGCCCAGCTTCTCAAACCATGAACAAAGTATGAGTTTGCTACAGTTTTGCATCATTGTTTCAGAGTGGTTTGTTATATAGTAATAGACAATTCAACAACCTCTAACTTATCCAAACTGCTACTGAACTTTTTTTTATTTAATTTTTTTAATAATTTTATTGAATCATAATTATGTAAATTGGTGCAATCACAGGGCACGATTCATATACATTCAGAAATATTTTGATCGTACTGTTACAGATACCCTTCATGGCATTTCCTTGATCACTATATAAAGACATTAATACTCTACCTTTAACGAGTTTCACCAGTACCCTGCTAAAATGCACCGTAGGTGTGTTCCC
>CAUYON010061832.1:0-20902 GCA_963573935.1 Arctocebus calabarensis
CCAATCACAGAACAACAGCTAAGAAGAAAGAAGAAAAAGGAATTCTACAATTAAAATGCTTCTTATAAAATACTTGAGAATAGCGAAGAAGAAAAGGCTCTAGCAAATATGATATAAGCACTCTTAGAAGCTATAAGAAGGAAGGGAGAGGAGGGGGAGAGAGAACAAAGAAATTAACGCGGGAGAGGAAGAAGAATGTTCAGTTGACAATGGGAGGTAATAAAAATAGTGTAAGAAAAGAAAGTGAAGTAAAGAGTTATTTGTTGATAGCGCCTCCAAGAAAAGGATATTCAAAAAAAAAAATCTCAAAAATATTATTATTATTATATGTATATAGAATTGCAGTCCAGTCCGGCAACAACGATCTGCTGTGAGAGGGGAGCACGGGAGCGGGGCTCGTGGCGACTGCGGGGGAGGGGCCTCGCAGTGGCTGCAGATCTCGGTGGCCGTGGCGGTGTCGGCAGGGGTGGTGTCACTATGCGCTTCGGAGCACCCGAGTAACCGCGGCAGCACAAGCTGGAGGGGAGGGGCCTCGCGGTCGCTGCAGATCTCGGGGGCGCGGCAGTGTGTCACTATTCATGGGGCGGTGGCTTCGGAGACCGCAGCAGCACCTGGGACGGTGGTTGCTGTGGCCGTGGTGGTGTCGTCTCTATTTGCGGGACTGCGGCTTCGAGCTACCGCAGCAGCACTCGGAGCGGCGGTTGCTATGGCTGCAGCTCGCAGTGAAGGTTGGAGGGGAGGGGGCTTTGCGGGGCTGTTGGTGGGAACTTGAACTTCAGTTATTCTCCAGCTGAAGTGTCTGGGGGCCCTCCTCGCCAACTTCCACAGCTTCCACAGCTCAAAGTGTCTTTTCCGCCCCTCTTAGGCTTCACTATGGTCCCCGCCTAGTGTAACACTGGCTGATCACCCATTCTTTCTCTCTCTCATTGATCTGGGGAAAAGGTGCTCGCCATTTTGGGCATTCCAATGTGTTAGTCCGGCAGAGTCCGGACCCTTCGCCTCACGCCAGGGCTGCCCGGTTCTCCGTGCTTCCCAGCAGCGCCCCTTTCTGATCGTCAAACTCTGAGTTCCATGCTTCAGTGGAATTTTCTCTGATTAGAGCTTGTGGGCTGTCCTTCCTGTGGGAGGGGCCGGCTGCCCCTCCGCAGGGCAGGGGGAAACGGTCTGCAGCAGTTTCCACGGTTGTAAGAACTATGTTTCAAACACGCCAATCCTCCCGATATCTGTGTCTCACCAGCTGCCCGTCCACTCCAATAGTTCACACGGGGAAAGATCCAGAGCTCCCACCCTCTCACCTGCTGACCTGGGAGAGATGGGCTACGGGACCATCTCCACCGCAATCTTCCAGCACTCTCTCCTCTTGTCTCAATTTTAAAGGAAAATTTAAAATACTGTGATTAAAGATCTTGTTAAGAAGCAATATACTGGCTTGATGCCCGTAGCACAGTGGTTACGGCACCAGCCACATACACCAAGGGTGGCAGTTTCCAACCTGGACCGGGCCAGCTAAACAACTACAACAACAACAACAGCAAAAAAAGCCAGGTGTTGTGGAGGGCGCCTACAGCACTCTGCTGAGGGCAATTTAGTAAGACTCTGTTTCTCAAAAAAGAAAAAAGAAGGAATATAGTCTTTTTGTCAATAAAGACTTAGTGTGTGTGACCTTAGTCATTGTAGACTCTGTTCTGGATATGATGGGAAATCACTAGAGGATTTTGAGCACAGGAGAGATATGAGGTTATTTAGGTGTGATTCTTTGTGTAAAGTAGGAGCCAATAATGTAAACTGAGAGATGAGTTAGGAATCCAGGGAAATAACCCAGGCAAGAGATGATGATGACTTGCACTAGAATGGTAGGAGAACTAGTGTTGAGAATCAGTTGGACTTTGATTTTTTCCGTGCTTTATAATATTCACAGTGCCTCGCTCATTTTCTTTTGTCCACAGGATAGGTTTTATTCCTGATCACAAATAAGGACTCTTGAGTCTCTGAGAAGCTATCATCCTTACGCAAGGTAACACAATAAGGTAGAATCAAGTCTTACACTAGACCTTCTGGTTCTCAGTCTAGGCCTTTTTCTAAGCTGTTAACAGAAACACAGTCTTTTTAAACATTATCTGATTCTAATATTTTGTGTGATTGAGGAACTTAAAATCACCTACTAACTTTTAATACCATAGTTATCCATGGCTACATAACAAATTAACCACAAATTAAGTGGCATAGAATAATACACATTTATTAACTCAATTTCTTTGGGAGAGCAGGCCAGCCACAGCTTAACTAGATATGCTGAGGGTCTCAGAAAGCTGTAGTCAAGATTGGATTGGGCAAGGCTATGGTCTCATCTGAGGCCTGACTGCAGAAAGAGCTGGTTTTTACTACAGATCTCTTAATACTGTTTTTCATGCTTGAGGACTAGGACAAGCTAAAATCATATAACGAAATTTTGTGTATTTTAGAATGTTAGCAATCTAATAAAGGAACTCTTGGTTGTTTTTGCCATCCTAGGAAAAGAATTAATTCTTTTAAAGAATGATACCCTTGTCTTTTTTTTCTATAGTATCACTTCCTTCTTACCTGAGCTCTGGATACATAAACTTAGCACTTGAAATGTAAACACTTGTTCATTTCATTCTGTAAGAATCTTGATGTTTAGAGTGTATGTCGGTAGATGTCATCCTCATTTTGCTGCCACTGGAAAACAAACTAATTATGCTTGTTGGTGGCTCTTTTCCGTCTCACTTCCTAGTTTACTTCTACCCTTGCTCATAGTCCAGTGTTAGGGTGATATTTTATAAATTCTTTGCCTACTAAATTAAGAAATTAAGTTGTAGAACCAACTCCTGGGTTCGGAAAATGAAGTTGAGAAGAAAATGAAAGTAAGTTGTAGAACCAACTCCTGGGTTCAGAAAATGAACTGTAATCTGAATCTCCATTCCTGAAGCTTCTCCAAACTCTAGCCCAGCTTATTTTGTTATTATGAACCAATCTTTTTTTGTGTGTGTATGACCTACAACTGAGGGAAGATGCCTTTTCACAGCTTTTGGGTACTCTCCTTCATAATTTCTTCTTATGGCCTGTTTCCTCATCCTTTTTATTTTACTTAAGGTTTTATACTTTAGGACTTCTGCTTATAAAATTGACAGTCTAGATAATTCAGTTGCCTCCCCCTTGAAAGCAACTAAAAAATATGGGGAGGAGGGGGAAATCTACTATAATATATGTAATCTAGTCTAATAATTTTGAAAGCGTTTGTAGAGTAGCAAAATAATGAAGAATTCCCGGGCCAGAGCAATTGCAGTCTTTAGAAACCATTTCCTCGTGGGTGGGGTGGCTCATGTCTGTAATCCTTGCACTCTGGGAGGGAGTATCCTCCCACCTTGAGCTCCGGAGTTCCAGACCAGCCTGAGCAAGAGTGAAACTCCGACTCTACTAAAAATAGAAAAATGTGGGTGTCATAGCAGGTACCTATAGTCCTAGCTACTCAGGAGGTTGAGCAAGTGGATCACTTGAGCTCAGGAGTTTGACATTGCTGTGAGTTATGATGCCATGACACTCTACCCAGAGCAACAGAGTGATGCTCTTGTTTCAAAAATAAAAATAAAATAAGTGAAAACCATTTCCTGCTACAATGAACCTGGGTTACTCTTTGAGGCACAGAGTCTTCTATATATAGAAGATGCACCCAGTACCAGAAAACAGGGAAGCAATCAAAGACTACTAGGGGACATGTAAGTCAAAGGTGGACTATTGATCTTCCAAAAGAATAATGACTGAAGTGGATCAAAACATTAAATATAGAAATACCCGTGAGTTCATAATGATATACATTAAAAAATAACTTACTGGTGAACTCTAGACATTGCTAGGGTACCACCAACTTGTTCTTTGAAAAATTTTAGCAGGAAAGAATCAAACATTTTCTACCTTTTCTAAACCAGCTATGTTGCAGAGCAATTGAATGGCTGAATGAGGGAGTTTTTGTCCATAATATTAATATATTTAGTTACATTATATTATAGTTGATATATAGTTAATAAATTATAAATGTTTATAATTCCAATGAAATAATATATCTTGACAAAAATTTCTTAAATAATTAGATAGATTTCCTAAATCATTATAGATAAAAAGTTGATAGGAAATTTTGTATTAGGTGGATCAGGCTGATAGCACTAAATGCTGCTAATTTTAACTTAACTAAAAGTGGGACAAGCAGACATTTTGTCTTAACACCCAGTATGTCTTACTACCCGGTGTGATGCAATTGGAATTATACAGCTCTAGCCTTATAATATACTCTTGCCAAAAGTATACTGAACAAGGGATAAATGAATATTTTTAATGGTACAGTGAAGACACAGTAAACTAATTCAGGATGTTGGAAATTATACAAGACAAAAATCTAGTTTTTTTTTTTAATAAATGAACGACATGAAAATGAAAAAGGCAGAGAGAGAACTATTTTAAATTAAAAGAGATTTAAGAATCATATCGGCCAAATGCAGTTGTTAGATCTTATTTAGTTTTTTTCTTTATCTTTTATTTAGTTAGTTTTTTGTGTGTTTGTTTGTTTGTCTGTTTTGCAGTTATTGGCCAGGGCTGGGTTTAAACCCGCCACCTCCAGCATATGGGGCCGGTATCCTACTCCTTTGAGCCACAGGTGCTACCCTATTTAGTTAGTTTTTAATTTCAGAATATTACAGGGGTACAGACATTTGACATTTTGTACACTGAGTCATAGTTACAAGTGTGCCTGTCACTCACACGGTGTGCCTTGTACTGGCTAGGTGTGAATCTACCCCTCCCTCCTCCTCCCTCGCCCCTTCCACTTGCTTGATTTCTATCAATTTCTGCTACCACATGAACACGTACATGTTGATCACCTAGTTCAATTTAATAACCAGTACATGTGGTATTTGTTTTTCCTAGATTTGTTATCTAGGAGTAGAATTTCTGGGTCTAGCATTTACCTTTTTAAAAAATTTCCTAATTCTTTTCCAAAGTGGCTGTATCATTTTACATTCTCACCAACAATGTATGACCATTGTTTTTTTGTGATAAATGTTATCCAATTTTTTTTTTTTTTTTATTGTTTGGGATTCATTGAGGGTACAAAGAATTAGTTTACACTGATTGCATTTGTTAGGTAAAGAAATTGATTCTTTTCTGTTGTTTTGAATTATTGTCTGATACAATTTTCTTTCAGCCTTATTAATATTTCTTTTCTTTCTTTTTTTTTTTTTTTTTTTGAAGACAGAGTTTCACTTTATTGCCCTTGGAAGAGTGCTGTGGCGTCACAGCTCACAGCAAACTCCAACTCCCAGGCTTAGGCGATTCTCTTGTCTCAGCCTCCCAAGTAGGTGGGACTATAGGCGCCTGCTACAATGCCCAGCTATTTTTTTGTTGTTGTTGTTGCAGTTGGGCTGGGGCTGGGTTTCAACCCGCCACCCTCTCACTGAGCCACAGGCACCGCCCTACCCTGTTAATATTTCTTATAGGGCAGGTATGCTAGCAACTGATTTCCTCATTTCTTGTTTATGTGGGAATGTCGTTATTTTAACTTTATTTTTGAAGGATGGTTTTGCAAAATGTATCATTCTTAGCTGACTTTTTTGTCTTTTCCTATACTTTTAGATGACAAAGCTGTGGGATTTTGACCTCTGCCTCAAATTGAAAGTGCCCCTCTCTGGCAGCCAAGCTGCTGGTTTTTGTAGTCTACCTCATTTGGGTAAATTACCATTCATTCAGTCTGAGCTGGTAGGGATACAATCACAATGTGATCCGAACCATCCCAAACAAGGAAACATAGACACCTGTTGTTTTGTTTGTTTGTTTTCTGAGGCAGAGTCTTACTCTGTTGCCCAGGGTAGAGCGCAGTAGTGTCATAACTCAAGCAACCTGAAACTCCTGGGCTTGAGCAATCCTCTTGCCTCAGCCTCCCAAGTAGCTGGAATTACAGGCATGTGCTACTACACCCAGCTAGTTTTTCTATTTTTTTTAATGGAGATGGGGTCTCACTCATTTTTTTTTTCCTTGAGACAAAGTCTCACTCTGTTGCTCCGGGTAAAGTACTGTAGTGTCATAGTTCACAGCAACGTCAAATTCCTGGGCTCCAGCAATCTTCTAGCCTCAGTTTTTCTGTCTTGCTCTTGCTCTTGCTCAAGTTGGTCTTAAACTCCTGAGCTCAGTCAATCCATCCATCTTGGACTCCCAGACTGCTAGGATTACAGACGTGAGCCACAGCACCTGGCCGACCCCCACTATCGTTAAATGAAACTTTACATGTTTTTAAGAACAAACGCATCTGAATTTGATGTCTGTCTGTGGTTAATTTTCAGAGCCCTGAAATGGTGATTTTTTTTTAGTTTTGTCTAGTGGTATGCTTGTTTTTGGTGGAGAAAACATAACTAAGCTCTTCATACTGCCCTAGAATGCCACTGTTAATATCTCCTCAGGCCATTTATCTAATTAACTGTCTAAAAATACTTAAGGAGGCCACCAATTCGTAGAATCCATATTTTTATCATGAATTTCGTGATAGTATCTTCCCATCCCTGGTTCTGTGGCACTTCTATTTTAAAGTGACTGGGATGATTTTAGGTGTGCAAACTGCCTTAAAGGCGGTGACAGCCTTCTTACCCCTTCCACCTAATATGGGGAATAGGTTCCTCTCTAAGATGTTTGAACATCAGTCTTTCTAGTGGAGAAGATGGAAGACTTTTGTCATTTTTAGCTAATGATTCTTAGTTCAAGTATAACTTTAGAAATCTTTCTGCTATCATTGGCATTGAAGTATGGCTCATTCAGGACAATGGCATTTTTTCCATTCTTGCAGATTTATATGTAAATATATAACCAAAGACAAATGTAAATGCTTGATTATAGTTTTCTAAGAAAGCAGTAAAATGTATATACAAATTCAAGTCTTGGATTTTCTTAGAGCATTATTTAACATCAATTTTTATTCTCTGCAAAGAAACAAAATATCAAAAGCTGGGAAATATTTTTCTAGATTTTCAACTCTTTAGATAGAGCCTTGAAAAAAAGATTTTATCATAAGATGGATTAAAACAAGCATGCCGGCTCGGCACCTGTGGCTCATTGGGCTAAGGCGCCAGCCATGTACACCTGAGCTGGTGGGTTTGAATCAAGCCCGGGCCCGCCAAACAACAATGATGGCTGCAACCAAAACATGGCCGAGTGTTGTGGCGGGCACCTGTAGTCCCAGCTACTTGGGAGGCGGAGGCAAAAGACTCGCTTGAGCCCAGGAATTGGAGATTGCTGTGAGCTGTGATGCCACGGCACTCTATCCAGGGTGACAACTTGAGGCTCTGTCTCAAAAAAAAAAAACAAACCAAGTATGCCATTCGTATAACAGTTCCCAGAGGTGCATAGGATAATTTCAGTGGATTATTTAAAGTATGACATGTTGCTGGGCCAGGTGGCTCATGGATGTAATCCTAGCACTCTGGGAGACTAAGACAGGTGGATTGCTGGAGGTCAGGAGTTTGAAACCAGTCTGAGCAAAAGACAGACCCTATCTCTAAAAATATCCAGGTGTTGTGGAAATATAACATGTAATTGTTGAGAAGAGCAGATCAACACACAAGAATACTTATATGTAGGTAATAGAAAATTAAATTCATTCATGGTTTTGGTGCTACTGCTCCTGCATTGTTTTGGTGATGCAAAGAGTGTCTTGGTATGTTCACTATGTTCAATCACTAACCTAATGAACTTCTCTTATTCTCTAATTATAGACTTAAGATGAACTACCAGTGGAAAGTCACTACCATCCTAACTTTGTTATGGGAGGAAACAGAATTATAGGATCCTATGGCAGTAGTACCATTGACAGTCCAGGGAACTCCTTGATAAATGAGTTCCCTGACTAAATAACTGCTCTTTAATATGCTAATGTGTATTATGATTTGTATGATGAACAGTAGCACAATTGGTTTTCCTAAACTTATTAGGCCATGGGAACATTTCTCTGAATTGGTATTCCAGTGAAAATGGATTAAAAACTGTCTGAGATGAGTGTTGTTCCATATGTGCTGTTGTACCTATTATTACATATTACTACAAAATGTGGTTTTGATAAAATTAATTTTTAAACTACATATGGGCTTTGTTTTAGTTCTTTTTTTCAAAGTTGCTTTTTTGGGTGGTATTTGGCATAATTTCTGTTTTACTAAATTGCTAGTTCAAATAAATAATAGGATGAGTACAGCATAAAATTAATTTGGAAAATGTTAATGTTCTTGGAAGTTTTATTTGCCATTAAAGCATTTCTGAAAAAAAATCTGACTTTATAGGGGACAAGTCATCTGTTCACAATGAACTGTTTGCTAGCCTCTGGATCAGCAGTCCCCAGCCTTTTTGGCATCAGGGACCAGTTCACAGAAGACAGTTTTTCAAGGACTGGGGGTGGGAGGATAGTTTCTCAAGAGGAGCATGCAATGTAGATCCCTCATATGCACAGTTTACAGTAGGGTTTGCACTTCTCTGAGAATCCAATGCTGCAGATGTGCTAGGACGCAGTGATTTGAGGGATGTGAAGCGGCTGTAGATACAGATGAAACATCACTCACTTACCAGCTGCTCACTTCCTGCTGTGTGGCCTGTTTCCTAACGGGGATGGACTGGGGGACTGGGGACAGGGGCTCTGTGTGCTTATACGTTTTTATTGTTCTTCTCATTCCACTGTTTTGTTACATCCTATTATTGAGGAACATTTGTAAGTGTTGTTAATGTAATACACAACGGAGGATTTATAGAGCAAAAGGAAAGAGTTTGAACTCTGGTATATATTGACTTACAGCAAAGCAGTAGTCCTCTTGGTAGTATTTTTGCTAAGGTTGGGAGATAAATAAAAACTAAAGAAATATGTTTTTATATGTTCTCATTAGCATCACCATACAGTTTTCTATAATACTTATATTTGAACGGTATAAACTTTGAAATTTTTAAGATTTTATGACAACTTGTGAGACCCTCAGCAATACAGATTTACATAGAAGCACTGTATGTACACATTTATTAAATTTTGTTTTTAGTGAACTAAAATAACAGGAAACCTAAATTATTAGAACTTTTTATTCTTTTTGTTGTTGTAGAGGCAGAGTCTCACTTTATCGCCCTCGGTAGAGTGCCATGGCATCACACAGCTCACAGCAACTTCCATCTCCTGCGCTTAGGCGATTCTCTTGCCTCAGCCTCCCCAATAGCTGGGACTACAGGCGCCCACCACAACACCCAGCTATTTTTCTGTTTTTTGCAGTTCGGCCAAGGCCGGGTTTGAACCCACCACTTCGGTATATGGTGCCGGTGCCCTACTCGATGAGCCACAGGCGCCACCCCCAAATTATTAGAACTTTAGCCACAGATTTATGTGATTATTCCTAACTAAAATAAATAAAATTAGTACATTTAAAAAACAATGCAGCAGATGTTTACAATTGTTGTATTTCCTGTGCTAAAGAATTGTAAAGTGTGTGATGAGGTACCATTAAATAGTTACTTTAATTTTTATTACAAATGTAATGGGCACAGAAATAAAAATTTAAATTTAAAAAGTTAATGTCTTTCTGGGCCTCAGTTTATTCCTCCCTTGATAATGATTTTTGAGTACTTTTTTTTCATTCTATAGGTGATTATCATATAATAAACAATAGCAAATCATAAATTAGAGGCTTTGCTTTTATACTATTAGTAACCAATATATGCAAATCTCTGTTGCAAAATTTTTCAAGAAATCTCTGTTGCAAAATTTTTCACATAAACAGTGATATGATTATTGTTTCTGACAAAGAGTATGTGTAGGAATCAGAGTTATATTTTGAATTTGATGTGGAATTCTTTTAATTAATGGGGTAATTAAAGTAAGCTTGATCCCTAGGCCATAAATATTTAAATCAAACTACTGTTTTTAATGATGTGATTCATGTATTATGTTTAATGCATTTTTCCAGTGGTTTCTAAGTGTTCTGTCAATGGGAGTCATCTACCACTTTGTATTTTTTTGTGGTGGTTACTTTTCTTATAGGAATTTCAAAGAAATAAATTGGAATAAATCAATTTAATAACTTGAAATACATATGTACCTATATATACTAAAATTTTTTTCTTTAACACTTCTTCCTGTTTTGAGTTCAGAAAGGGAGATGAATATAGGTATCATCGTATCATTCTTCTCAGAGAATATAGATTGGATTGCTTTTAGTTATTCCCTGCAAAGTAGTAAAATTTAAAAATTTATGCTGTGATAGTTCTTGAGGCAGTGGACACCTAGTGTCTCAACAATGGACACCTAGTGGTCTCATTCAGGTCAGAGCCTAAAAACTCCATTGTGCTACTTCAGTAAAGAGGAAAAATACCTACTTAGAAGAAATCTGTAAAATAGACAATCACTGAAATAAAACATAAATGACATTCTGCATATGTAGTCTCTGTGAGTCTTGCTGAATGAGGAAGTTAAAGGATTTTTCCACTTAGAAATCCATGTGCTGACACAAAGCAATAACAAAAATGCTGTTAAAAGATACTATATCTGCAGAAGAGATAAAAGCCATTTCTTTCTAGCAGTTTGTTATAATTGCCACTTAGCAAGAATACTTCTTGTTACTTTTTCTTAGGTATTCTCAGTGATATTTTGCTGGGTACCTCTACTACCAATTGACTATTTTGTTAAATATAAAATGAAATACCTGAGAAATAACTTGTTTGGAAGAATACTGAATGAAATTCTAGTTTATAATTTATTAATACACAAAGTACCAGGTAAAATGTCAAAACAATGTGATTTTCTTTTTTGAAGTAGTATCTTTACCATTAAAAATTTCTATCAAAAAAAAAAAAAAACTAAGAATTTCTTTTTTTTTTTTTTTGAGACAGAGACTCAAGCTGTCACCCTGGATTGGGTGCTGTGGCATCACAGCTCACAGCAACCTCCAATTCCTGTGCTCAAGCGAATCTCCTGCCTCTGCCTCCCAAGTAGCTGGGACTACAGGCGCCTGCCACAATGCCCGGCCATATTTTGGTTGCAGCCATCATTGTTGTTTGGCGGGCCCGGGCTGGATTCGAACCCGCCAGCTCAGGTGTACATGGCTGGCGCCCTAGCCCATTGAGCCACAGGTGCCGAGCCAAAACTAAGAATTTCTGTTGGGAATTAATTAGTAAGCTTGATCCTTAGGCATAAATAATATATGTCAAATTACTTTCTCTCATATGGAAAATTTTATGTCATATGTTTAGGTGCCAAGTAACATTTAATTATCTTTCATAAATATAATAGATATTCTTTAAAAGAGCTTCTTAATTGCTGATTTAATTTTCTTTTTACAGTAGGTCTTACACATGTATATTGCTTATATTAGATAATGCATAATTAATAGATTTTCCCAATACTTTTTCTGGTATTGTTAGTTTTATTTTGGGGTGTGCATTTATTATTAAATATAACCTGTCACACATTCAAAGTTAAAGACTTATAGCAGGCCTCTTATGATTATGGACAGTTGTATCCTATCCCGCTAGACCCTAAGTATCAATGTATCATTAAGGGTATTAAAAGTGTTAACACAAGTTCATGTTTGAATTTGTAGACCATTATTCCTTAAAGCCAAAATAATTGGTATATAGGTTCCAAAGCAAGTCTCCCAACACCTGTTTACCTCTTGGTGCCTTTGAAAAATATTATGCACTTGCTGTTATAGGAGGGAACATGTACAAGTAAGCATGCAGCCGCCATGGAATATGGTAAAAGTGAAAGTGGGAGAAACACACTGGTGCTGTTGGAGATCCCTCAGTCTTACTGGATCATCATGTGAACCCAAATCCAGCTATTTCTGGCCCATCAAAAGCCCAGTCAAGGCTTGGATTTGGTTTTTCTAAAGTGAGTAGATCTGGTTGTACCTTGCCAAAAATGAAAATGATGTAATAGTTACAGTACCTGCAGTAGCCGATTTCCAAGATGGTCTTAACTCATCAAAACTCTGTTTGGGTCAAGCAAATACACCCAGATTCCAAATTTATGAAGTGAAACTGTTGTTAATGTCTTCAAATTAGTAATTCTTGAAGACATACTTACTCCAACAAGACTCCATAACTTTTACTTTTAAATAAGATATACTATTAGGGTTTCTAAATAATTTCAAAAACAATTTCAAAAAGAATGTCATTGTTAGAAGAATGCCCTTGGGCCGTCATTAAGCATATATTATTCTGAGAATGCCAATCTTGTTTAAACCTTTAAAATCATTTTGTTTTCTTTTGCACTTGCCCTTAGAGTAGAATTTGATGAATATAATCAAGGGTGACAAATCCTTATCCTTTTTTGGTTGGATTTGATCCCTAGAATCCATGAAATAATCCTACATCAAGATCTTAAGGAATTTCAAAAATATGAATGGATTGGGTTTTTGCTGGTTTATGACCTTGAAGGGTAGTATTTATTTGCTTGCCTGACTTTTGGAATGTGTGCTGAAAATTTAGTTATATTATCTTATAGTCAACTGTATAAGCTATGCACGTTATATTTATTTCTCTAAAACTGTTTCAGCTATAACAAATCACACAGAATTTGAAAATTCTTAACAGTCTAAGGCTGTTTAGCTTGTGGGCAGCTGGTCTTCTGTTGATACTTTTATGGAATATTCCCATCACTTGGATTCACAGAGGTAATTATAAGACATTGAAGAAAAATTACGTTCAGTGTGCACCAAATCTCTGCTAGTCTTAGAGTTCGTATTTCTTTTTTCAAGGATTTGTGAGTTTCCTCAGGAGCCTATAGCAGTTATAATTTTGCTAAGCAAAAATCTGAATCATAATAAGTGTGAGATACAGCTGCAAGAATGGTCTGTGGTCAGTGAGACAGTTTAAGTAATTCAGTAAGTCAAAGAACATTTATTGAGCACCTACTGTGTGCTATACACTGGTAGGTGTGAGGAGGATAACAGTGAATAAGGCAGTCCAAGCCTTTGCTCTTGGGAAGGTTATTTGTAGTGGAAGCACAGGCTATGATTTTAACAGGTGAACAAATAAATTGCGGTAAATACAGGAAAGGGAATACATAATACGCTATAATGGAGAATTAGAGAACCTACTTACAGAGTCAGGGAACAACTTTGTGGAAAATGTGATAGTGCAGCTCTAAAAGACAAGAATGAGTCCACAGTTTGAAGAATTAGGCAGAGAACATTCTTGCCAGAGGAATAATAGATTCAAAGGTTCTGAGGGAAAAAATAACTTGATACTTTATTTGGCCAGACAGAAACAGGGTAATTAGATTTTAGTGAGATAAATAAGGTAGATGGGCCAGGCCTGAGCAGGGGACCTTGTTGGTAGTAAGACAGTGTTTAAGATTTTACTGACAATCTATAATTTGGTATAGATTTGGGAGTGTGGTCTGTCATGGGAGACCCAGCAGCCTTTGCTCTTTATTTCTATTATTTGTTACTCAAAATGATGTGAAATTTATTTCTGGAATTTTCCATTTAATATTTTCAGGCTGTGGTTGACCGTGAGTAACTGGAACCTGAGAAAGTGAAGCCGCGGATAAAGGGAGATTACTACGTGTTCTCCTTAGCTCCGTGCACTTTAGAGCTTAAATTTAGCAGTACCGGAAAAACTAGTGCTTGAAAATAGCGAGCCTTGTTATTGCCTCTGTGGTCACTGGCTTGGCATGTAGTGGGTGGCTTCCTTCCCATTCCCATTCAAATTTTAGGTTAGGTCAGTGCTCATCAGCAGAAAAGGATAATTTAAAGGGGAATTACTGTTTTGTCTTTTGAATTTGACACCATGATATTATTTTTGTGCTTAGTCTAAGTGGCACAAAATTGGCATTGTGTGGCAATAATGAAATCATTTTAGGATGTTCTGAAAAAGTGGCTGCAAAGTTTGAAGGTATTGTATGTTTAGCACAGAAGTAAACAATGCAGACAAGTGTGAAGTTAAGATTATCCCAGGAGCATTAAGGAAATAAGATATACAAACTGATGTTTACTCCCAGGGAAGGAAGGGATGGAAGGAATTGAAAGTGATGAATTTTGATCTTTTGGGATCTCAGCATTTAGGAATGTTCAGGATGGCCCAACCCCCTTTGATTGATTGTATAGTTTAGGTCTTCTGTCACCTTGCTGATTTTCTTTCTAGTTCTATCAGTTATTGAGAGTGGTATATTAAAATCTCCATTTGTCATTGCTGAAATGTCTACTTTTTCTTTCAATTCAGTAAGCTTTTTGTTTTATGTAATTCTGAGCTCTTCTTGGGTGTATATATATTTATAATTGTAATCTCTTTCTAAAGTGTTACCCATTTTACCATTAAGAGATTAATATTCCTCTTTGTCTCTTACAGTATTTCCTATCTTAATGGCTATTTTTTCTGATATGAATATATCTTTACCTCTCCTATAGTTATTGCTTGCATGGTGTATTTTTCTCCATCCTTTTACTTTCAACTTATATGTGCCTATGAATCTAAAGTGTGTTTCTTGTAGACAGAATATTGTTTTTTATGTAGTCTGACATCTTCCCTCATTTGATTGGGCTGTTTGGTCTGTTTACATTTAATGTAATTATCAATGTGGTTGTATTTACATCAGGCATTTTGCCATGTGTATTCTGCATTTCCTTTCTGCTTTCATTATTGCCTTGTATCATGTTAGATAAATATTTTTGGTATGCAGTTTCAATTAATATGTTAATTTTTTTTACTGTGGATTTTTTACTTTTTGTTGTTACCCTGAACATGATGAGTCATTTTTCTCTTGCTGCTTTCAAGACATTCTATTTATCTTTGTCTTTCACAGTTTGATTATGATGTGTATCGTGTCAATCTCTTTGTGTCTTTCTTGGTCTTTATTGAGCTTCTTAAATGTTTAAATTAATATTTTTCATCAAAATTTAAATTTATAATCTCATGTTATTTCCCCGTTTTACAATACAATAAAGGCAAAGCAAATTTGAAATGAGGGACCAATGTAAGTAAGCCTTTATAATTTTTGCTGCCATGTGAAACACTTTTTTCATATTTTATTATAGAGTGTTTTCGAAATGATGCAAAGCATCTATTTTGCTTGCTTCCCTATAAATTTTCATGAAATTTTTTTCAAATGCCTTGAAGTGGGTGGTTTTATAGATAATGTAGTTCAGGAGTATTAATAATGTATTAATATTTTCTGTAAAAATAATTTTTTAGTAGTCTAGAAGCTTAAAACTGTCTTTGACTTTTTTTCTGTCTTATTATTTTCCATGTCCAATCAAGCCTACCTCATGTTTCTGTTAAAATATCTCTGGAATTTACCCTCACATTCTATTATACTTGCCTCTACATTCTAGTCAGATGTCCCCTTGTTTTCTTAGCTTGGGATCTCTTTCCATATCATTGCTTTCTGCATTTGCCAGTTTAACCTTTAGAAAAGAGTCCTTCCATCTTTTGAGAATCTTCAGGAGATGTCAATTATCACTGTTAAGTCCAGGCTTCTCATTGTTGTCGTCTCCACCATGATGTTCCTCCATTGGTCATCAGTGTCTTTTGCTCTTGTTGGGCCCCAAAGAGCCCACTATGTGTGCTGTATTTAGTTTTTCCTTTCCATCCTCACCTTGTGCTGGGAGTACTGTATTCATTTTGCTTTTGACGTATTCAAATTCCCATCTTCAATAAATTTCTCAAAAACTTCTCTAAGCCTCCACTTAGCTCTTCTTTCTCTGAGCTCCTGTTGCATACTGGTGTGATGTGGTTCTCAATGGTGGAGGTCTTGTCTCATTCTCTTGGCACCTGGCCCCACGGTGTGTAGAGGATTAGTTGCTCTTTCTCATTTCACTTGTATATTCGTTTTGTGAAGTTAGGTCAGAAAGGGTTTTTTTATTTTTTTATTTTTCTTGGTGTGTGTGTGTGTGTGTGTGTTAATTTACTTCTGAAACATGAAGTTCCTTTTTCCAGTTTTCTCTTCCCCACATACCCCAAATCAGAAGCATTTTAGTTTTGTAAAATAGAAAGGCTTAGCTAGGTGGAACACTGTGCCAATTAATAGTGAAATTAACTCCCATGTATACAAGGTAAGTTCAAATAGAATAAAACTTCCATGAGGAGTCACAGGCTGTATATGGAATCCTGCCTACCCGTTTCAAATGTGTATTTTTGTTTAGTATTGTGGAAATTGAGTGATAAAGTGTGAATGTCTAGCACAAATTTGTAAATATTATAAAGTAACTAGAAATTAGTGAATTTTGTACTTGTATTACTTTTATACAGGTATAATAGTTCTTAAAGATACTAACAATATGTCTATAGCAAATACTAGCAAACTTCTTCTCTAAATGGCCAGATGGTGTTTGGGGGCTTTTCAGGCTACCCATGGTCTCTGTCACATGTCCTTTGTTCTTGTTGTTGTTCTTGTTTACCATCCTTTAAAAATGTAAATCCAGTGTCAGGTTGCAGACAGTATAGAAGCAGGCCATGGGCTGGATTTGGCCTGTGAGCCATCACATCTCTTGTCTGTAGCAGTGTGCAATCTAATCTATTTGACTGAGCGTCCAAGAGGGCAGAAGACTTTCCTATCCAATAGAGAAGATGTTGCTAATACTAATCCAGTCCTAAACAAACTAGAACGTGCCCAGAGGGATATAGTCAAGTGGCCGAGTGTGGGAAACTTTAAGAAGAGTGGCCCTCAAATTGGGGACAGGATTGAAGAAGGACAAAAGGTGGCATCATAGTGGTCTTCTACATTGTCTGTGTCTGTGGTGCAGAAGAAGTAGGCTAATCCTACACACTGCGTACTGTGGAGTCTTAAACGGAATGTGCTGTCCTGGGAAAGAGTCATTGCCCCTCCTCTGATGCTGATTTTCCCTGGGAAGAACTAAGTTCCTTATAAGAACGTCCCATTCTTCACTCAAGTTTACTGATTTAATGTGCCAAGAGGATATAATTGTCCTCATTATGGAACATATTATAGCTGTAGACATCAATGATGAGGGAATTATGGAGTAACTAGAAGTATTTAATTTGGATGAAGTTAATCTTTATAGCTGTGTGTACTTTGAGTGGATTTTTAAAAGGAACCCCCTTAGCTGAATAATATCTAAAAATGTTACCTACCAATAATTTCATTTACTATTATAATATTTACTGTGGTAAATTTCCAGAAGATATCCTTATTTCTCCAGAAATCTTCTGTTTAGGTTGTATAAACAAGTTGCACTTAATTGAATGCTATAATTTATGTCTCCTATTTTCTACTTAGATGGACAGTAGAATCTCTCAAGTAGGAGAAATCAGGTACCTTGAAGTGACTGTAATCATTCTTTTCTTACCATAGCAACAACTTTGACTCATCAAGAAGCAGAAGCCATAATAACAGACTTCTGGTCAGATTCACCACTTTGTGCCATTCCTTTCTTCATTGCCAGCCAAGAAATTCTAGCAGACTGATTTAAAGACACGATTATTTGCATGCTAGCCCCATTCTGTGGTTTAGCATTCATATATATGGAAATAGTTGTAGTTTCTGATTTTATTTGGTTGAACTATTACAGTATTGATTCATTTCATTTAATGTATTTAATTAAATTCATCAGGATGTGATTTATCTTAATTTTGATTTTGGTTGTAGAGGTTGGCGATTTGAAGGAGCTGCAGACACTAGACATTTCTACCAATCGTTTGCTAACTTTACCCGAGAGGCTTCACCTGTGCCTTTCTCTGCAGTACCTCACTGTGGACCGAAATCGTCTATGGTGTGTGCCGCGCCATCTCTGCCAGCTGCCCAGCCTCAATGAGCTCTCCATGGCTGGAAACCGACTTGCATTTTTGCCACTTGGTAAGTGATTGTGTTTATATGGTAAAGTAAAACATCCAAGGAATAAGGTGGAAAGGCTTTGTTTCTATGACTAGGACAGTTAGTTTCCTTCTTTCTCTTTATCTTGAAGATTATTCTCTAAATCTGTGCAATGAACAAAGCAAATGTTCTTGGTAAACAACTGAAACTTAGGGATTTCATTTTTTAAAAAAGAAATCTGTGCTAAAAATTTGTTTAGGGGCAAGATATGTGAGATAATTTGCTCTGAGAAATGAATTAAAAGTATGTGTGTGTATATAACTATAAATTTAATAGATGCTGTTGAACAGTATGAAGAGATAACTACTTGGTACGTCTGCTTAGATATATTTGACTTCTGCCTAGAAAAATTAATATTGCGTATTCTAATAATCGACATTGCCAGATAACCAGACTATAAAACTTTAGAGACTTTAATATTGACTGAACTGCCTGATATATTAGAAATATCGAATATATAACATAGCTGGCCCATTTTGACATATGTCAAAGAACATAGGACTTTAACAAAACAATTCATTTATTTCATAGAGAACTGAATAATTTTGTTAAAAACTTAAAATATGAAGCCGCATAGAATGCTAAACTGTCACCATAAGCATCATATGATTTTACTCATCAGAGCATTTTTATAATGAATAATTTATCTCTGAGGGCAATGAAGTGAATAATTTACTAGTCCCTGAAAGGAAATAGTTTCCAACATAATTCAGTGCACATGTCACATGTTATTCTTTTATTTAAAATCTCATCAAGAAAATTTTAAAATATCAGAGACATTAAAATTAACTCAAGAAATAATAATTATCAAATTTAAGGAAATTAAATTTTTATAAATATAATTGTTATACTTGCAAAGTTAATAAAATGAAATAAAGCTATTTCCAAAGTAAGCTACATTTCTAAGAAATCAGAGCTTTCTTTCAAGTGTGAAAAGTATCAAATACAAGTATATATTTTTTAATGTAACCAATTCACCAACCCACAGGCTATAGAATAATTATAGTGGATGAACACCAAGTTACAGATCCAGAGATCCAGCTTCTAGGCTGATGCCACTGTTTTACAGTGTGTGACCTAGAATAAGTCACCAGAACCTTTCTGAGCTTTATTCTTCTAATCTTTAAGCAAGAGATAATAATATTTATCCTGCTTCTTTGAGACTTATTTTGAAGTAGAATACAATAGTTTATGTATAAGAATTATAAATCACTGTATAAATGTAGATGACTCTCAAGTGGGAAGATGCAACTTGTGGATTATCATATCCTACTTTAACATTTTTTTGCCCAGCTCATATTCAAGACCCTCTCCCCCCCCCCCCCACCTCCACTATCATAACTGCCCAAACCTGTATTTACTGCTTTCTAATGGAAATGGAAACGGAACCTCCGTCAGCGCGGACTCCTGCCGAGTGATTGCCAGGATGATGTAGTCAATGCTGCCCGTGAAACTAAAGGCAGGCAAGGAGGGAGGGATGGAGAAGATGTGATGATTTATGTGGTAGAATACAATGTACTGGCATAACATTAGCAGTCATGGTAAAGTTACAAATTCCATCATAAACAACCTTTGACTTTCAGATGTTGCCTGAAACAGATTAGTTTGTTGAGTCTGGGGTTGCCTGTTCATAGTATTATTATTATTATTATTGACCATATAGGTAAGAAAGAGTGTTTACATGTGCAATAACGGTATTAAGTATCCTACTATGACTATTTGTAGAAATAATAATAGCTATCATTTATTAAACACAAGTCTTTAGCCAAGTTTTCTCTTTAATCTCTGTACAGATACTCTTTATTTAAAACTTTATGACAAAATCTTTTATTATAAAACCTATTGACAATCTAATTTTACAAATGAGGAATTTGAAGCTCACAGAAGTTAAGTAACCTGCAGCTAGTGGGAGACAGAATTGAGTTTCTGTCTGGTTTTAAACCTCACATTTGTTCCACCTTCATGGATGTGCTGTCCCCATATTTCATGCATAATCTTTACATTGAGGACTTCCATTTGGGAAGAGGGCTAAACCATATTGAGCCTCTTCCTAGTAGCTGTGTGGCCATCTCCTTTGTCAAATGTGCTCTGTCATTTTGGGCTACTGTACTCCTATGGACCCTCTAGTTAATCTCATTTAGTCTCTATTCATTTTGCAAGATCCACTGCCGGAGGCTCATGCTTTCTTACCACTCAGTCTGTACACCAGCCAGGTGCTCCCTGTTGCTCATCTGGCCTGCCTTTAGCAGCTCATACAGCAACAGAAACCTTGTAGAAGCCTAGGCCAGAGACCTGTTATCTACATTTTTCTTGGTGCTGACAGCTCTTCTTCTTTAACTTCAGCCTGGCTCCTTTAACTTCACCTTTAACAGCTTGTTTTTTCCTTCTCTTCTTGTCTTGGTTCTTCTATTACATACCCTTTATCTCAACTCTAGATCATTCTTACAACTACTGGCTTCATCCAGCCTAGCCCTGTTCTCCTGTCTGATAACCCAGATGTCCTCTTGTCAGAATGCCATCTAATTCTAGAACCCTAGCTCTGCCTTGAATCCCACATACAACTGGACTTTTTAAATTGAATGTCTTTTGTTTAATGCTATCATTTTCATGCCCTTCGCTTTGCCTTTTCTCCCTACCTCACTGCAGCCTTGGCCCCTCACTCCTCTGGTCATTTGCTGCTCATTCCTACCTTTGTTCTACCTGTGACACAGCTGAGCACGGGCGAAGGTGGCAGTGGTGCTGGGAAAATAGAGGAAAGCCATTCCTGTAGGAACCTGAGCACTGTTAATTTAGGGGTGGCTGGGCGATGACACTGTGTCATGCTATAGACTTGGAGTCACAGAGGACTTGACTTGCAATGGCTGATGCAAGGTGATAGAAATGGTCGTTGGGGGCGGCTCCTCTGGCTCAGCGAGAAGGGCGCCGGCCCCATATACCGAAGGTGGCGGGTTCAAGCCCGTCCTCGGCCGAACTGCAAAACAGAAAAATAGCCGGGCGCTGTGGCGGGCGCCTATAGTCCCAGCTACTCGGGAGGCTGAGGCAAGAGAATCGCTTAAG
>CAUYON010061833.1:0-14772 GCA_963573935.1 Arctocebus calabarensis
TGGCGGGCACCTGCAGTCCCAGCTACTTGGGAGGCGGAGGCAGGAGACTCGCTTGAGCCCCGGAATTGGAGGTTGCTGTGAGCTGTAATGCCACGACACTCTACCCAGGGTGACAGCTTGAGGCTCTGTCTCAAAAAATAAATAAATAAATAAATAAAATAAAATAAAATTGAAGAAAATATATTGTTATAAAGGGAAATTACAAACATATTTCACTTATAAATGAGGATGCAATATCCTAAACAACGTATTAACAAGTTGAATTAAAAATTAATGTTTAAGTAATGTATTTTGATCAAAATTAAATCCAATTTATGTGAGAATTAGCTACGATTTTCTTTTCTTTTTTTGTTTTCTTTCCCTGCCCCTTCCCTCCGTCTCTGTTTGCTCTCCCATTCCCCCATCCTCCACTGTGTCATTATCATTAATTGTCCTCATATCAAAGTTGAATGCATAGGATTCATGCTTCTCCATTCTTGTGATGCTTCACTAAGAATAATGTGTTCCACTTCCATCCAAGTTAGTAAAAATGCTGCAAAATCTCCATTTTTTTAATGACTGAATAATATTCCATGGTATACATATACCACAGCTTACCAATCCATTCCTGGGTTAAAGGACATTTAGGCTGTTTCCACATTTTAGCTATTGTAAATTGGGCTGTAATAAACAGCCTAGTGCAAGTGTCTTTATAATAGAAGTTTTGTTTTTTTTTTCTTCTTGATAGATGCCCAGTAATGGGATTGTAAGATCAAATGGGAGGTCTAGGTTGAGTTCTTTGAGGTTTCTCCATACTTCCTTCCAAAAAGGTTGTGTTAGTTTACAGTCTCACCAGCAGTGTAAAAGTATTCCTTTCTCTCCACATCAGTGCCAGCATCTGCAATTTTGAGATTTTGTGATATAGGAGTTAGATGGTATCTCAGGGTGGTTTAATTCGCATTTCTCTAATAATTAGGGATGATGAGCATTTTTTCATGTGTTTACTAGTCATTCATTGGTCATCCTTAGAGAAGATTCTATTCATTTCTCTTCCCCAATAACGTATGGGATTGTTGGTTTTTTCTTGTGGATTAATTGAATTTATGTGTAGATCCTGTTATTAAACTTTTGTCTGATTCAAAATATGCAAATATCCATTCCCATTGGGTAGGTTGTCAATTTGCTTTGAATGTTGTCTCCTTGGATGTACATAAGCTTTTCAGTTTAATTAAATCCCATTTGTTTATTATTGCTGTTGTTGCTATCGCCATGGCAGTCTTCCTCACAAAGTCTTTCCCTAGGCTGATATCTTCCAGTGTTTTTTCAATTCTTTCTTTGGGGATTTTATTGTTTCATGCCTTAAATTTAAGTCCTTTATCCATCTTGAATCAATTTTTATGAGTGGAGAAATGTGTGGATCCATGTTCAGTCTTTTACATATGGATATCCAATTCTCCCAGCACCATTTATTGAATAGGGAGTGTTTCCCCCAGTGAATGCTCTTGTTTGGTTTATTGAAGATTAGATGGCTGTAAGTTGCTGGTTTCCTTTCTAGGTTTTCTATATAATTCCACATATCTTTGTCTATATTTTTGTGCCAGTACCATGCTGTCTTGACCACTATGGCCTTGTAATAAGCCTAAAATCTGGTATGGTGATACACATGGCTTTGTTTTTATTACTAAGAACTGCCTTAGCTATGGGTTTTTCTCTAGTTCTATACAAAGCGCAGACTCATTTTTTCCAAGTCTTAAAAGTAGGATGTTTGTTTTTTAATAGGAATGGTGTTAAATTGGTAAATTGCTCTGGGAAGTATAGACATTTTAACAATGTTGATTCTTCCCAGCCATGAGCATGGTATGTTCTCCCATTTGTTTAAGTCCTCTGCTATTTCTGTCCCTAGGGTTTCATAATTTTCTTTATAGAGGTCCTTCACCTCTTTTGTTAGGTATATTCCTATGTATTTTGTTTTCTTTGGGGTTATGGTGAAGGCAATTGTGTCCTTAGCTGTTGTTGGCATATACAAAGGCAATTTATTTGTGGATATTGATTTTATATCCTGAGATGTTAGTGGGGTTTTTTTGATAACTTCTAAGAGCCTTGTGGTTGAGTCTATGAGGTTCTCTATGTATAAGATCGTATCATCAGCAAAAAGGGAGAGTTTAACCTCCTCTGCACCCATCTAGATGCCCTCTATTTTCTTGTCTTGTCTAATTGTATTGGCTAGAACTTCCAGCACTATGTTGAATAGTAATGATGACCTTGTCTTGTTCCAGTTCTAAGTGGAAAAGCTTTTAGTTTTACTCCATTCAGTAAAATATGAGCTGTGGGTTTGTCATAGATAGCTTTAATCAGTTTAAGAAATGTGCCACGTATACCTACACTCCTCAGTGTTCTCATTAGAAAAGATACTGGATTTATCAAAAGCTTTTTCAGCATCTATTTAGAGGATCATATAGACTTTGGTTTTGCTTCTGTTGATACAGTGAATAACGTTTATGGACTTGTAAATATTAAACCAGCCTTTATTCCCTGAGATGAAACCTACTTGATGTAAGCCTTTTGTGATGATAAGCTGCAATATATTGGCCAGAATTTTGTTGAGAATTTTTGCATCTATATTCATTTGTGAAATTGATCTGAAATTCTCCTTTTTAGTTGGGTCTTTACCTGGTTTTGGTATCAGGGTGATATTTGCTTCATAGAACGTTATTGGGGAAGATTCCTTCCTCCTCAGTTTGTTGGAATAATTTCTCCAGTATAGGAATAAGTTCTTCTTTAAATATTTGATAAAATTATGGTGTGAAGCCATCCAAACCAGGCCATTTTTTTGTTGGGAGATTTTTTATTGTTTCTTTGATTTCAGTGCTTGAAATTGGTCTGTTCAGGAGATTTATTTCATCTGGGCTAAGTCTAAGGAGAGAGTGTGATTCTAAATATTGATCCATTTTCTTCACATTGTCAAATTTCTGGGTAGTGTTCAGAGATAAAGTTTCTGGTAGTATTCGGAGATAATCTCTTGTATTTCTGTGACATCAGTTGTTATTTCCCCTTTATCATTTCTGATTGAGTTTAGTAGAGATTTTGCCTTTTTTTTCTAGTTAATCTGACCAAAAGCTTATCTTCATTATTTGTTTTTTTTTTCAAAAAACCAACTCCTAGTTTCATTAATTTTCTGAATAATTCTTTTGTTTTCAATTTCATTGATCTCTGATTTAATTTTGGATATTACTTTTCTTCTGCTGGGTTCAGGCTTAAATTGTTCTTCTTTTTCCAATTCCATCATATGGCTTGTGAGTTTGTTGATGTGCTGTCTCTCTGTTTTTTGAATGTAGGCTTCTAAAGTGACAAATTTTCCTCTCAGGACTGCTTTTGCTGTGCCCCATAGGTTTTGGTAGTTTGTGTCTTCATTGTTGTTATATTCAAGGAAGTTAATGATTTCCTTTTTGATTTCTTCCTGCACCCAAGTGTCATTCAGTATAAGGTTGTTTAACTTCCATGCCTTTATGTGAAGTTCAGCATTTTTATTGGAGTTGAGTTCCAGTTTTAGAGCCTTGTGGTCTGAAAAGATGCAAGGTAGAATTTCAATTCTTTTTATCCTGCTGAGGTTTCTTTTGTGTCCTAGGATATGATCTATTTTGGAGAATGGTCCATGGGACAATGAGAAGAATGTATATTCTATATCTTTGGAATGGACTGTTATATATACATCTATCAAGCACAGTTGTTCTAAAGTCTCATTTAAACCCTTAATATCTTTATTTAATTTCTGTTTAGAGGATCTGTCTATCTCTGAGAGAGGGATGTTGAAGTCCCCTGTTATATTGGTGTTATAGGATATCATATTGCTCAGACTAAGCAAGATCTGTTTCAGGAATCTGGATGCATTTAAATTGGGTGCATAAATATTTAAAATTGAAATTTCTTCTTGTTGTATTTTTCCCTTAACCAATATGTAGTGACCATCATTATCTTGTTTGACTTTAGTTGGTTTAAATCCATATATATCTGAGAGTAAGATTGCAACCCCTCTTTTCTTCTGAGTTCCATTTGCCTAAAAAATTGACTCCAACCCTTAACTCTGAGTTTTAATTTGTTGCTTGGCGTGAGGTATGTTTCCTGCAGACAGCAAATAGATGGCTTGTGTTTTCTAACCAATCAGCCAATCTATGCCTCTTCAGTGGGAAATTCAAGCCATTGACATTTATTGAGATAATTGATAAGTGTGGTACCATTCTATTCATCTTATTTTGTGAAAGTCTGTTAGTTAGTTTTGTCTTTTGCAACATTACAGAAACTAGGTTCTGTCCTCTAATTTCCAGGTGTTTACTTTGCTGGAGGTCCATTGTGATGGTGTGTAGAACAGGTTGAAATATTTCCAGTAAAGCTGGTCTTGTTGTGGCAAATTTTCTCAATGTTTGCATATCCCTAAAAGATTTGATTTCTCCATCAATTTTTAAAGCTTATCTTAGCAGGGAATAGAATTCTGGAATGGGAATTGTTCTGTTAAAGAAGGTTAAAGTTAGATGACCATTATCTTCTGGTTTGAAGTTTCGTTAGAGAAGTCCACGGTCACCCTGATTGGTTTGCCCCTGTAGGTCAGTTGGCGCTTACTCCTAGCGGCTTGCAAGAAACTTGACTTTAGATAAATTCATCACAATATGCCTTGGAGAAGCTCTATTTGAGTTGAGGCAACCAGGGGGCTGATATCCCTCTAAAATTAGTATGTCAGAATCTTTGGTGATATTTGGAATATTTTCATTTATAATGTATTCTCTAGAATGGCTTCCATTCCCCTGTGGCATTCTTCTTCCCCTTCTGGGATACCAATAACTCGCATGTTTGAATGCTTCATAGAGTCCCATAATTCTGTCAGTGAATATTCTGCTTTCTCTCTCTTCTTTTCGACCTCTTTAACTATCTGAGTTATCTCAACAGCTTTATCTTCTACCTCTGAGATTCTTTTTTCTGCATGATCTAATCTGTTGTTGATACTTTCTATTGCATCCTTAAGTTCCCTAATTGACTGTTTCAGTTCCTTCAGCTCTGCTATTTCCCTTCTATATTCTTCATATCATTCATCTCTTATTTGATTCTGGTTTTGAATTTCCTTTTGGTTATTATCCACTCTCTCAGCAATTTCCTTCATTGTTTTCATCATCTGTACTTTAAATTCCCCTTCTCTCATTTCTAACATTTCTTATAGGAGAAATCCTCTGCAGTAGCTATCTCATGATTCCTACAGGGAGTTACTCTGGACTGTGATTTCATGTTGCCAGGATTTTTCTGCTGATTCTTCTTCATAAGTGCTTTCTTGTATCTGTTTCCTTACCCTAATTTTCCTTTCACTTCTTCTTGCTCTTTACATTACTGTACCACTGGCCTAAAGTTTAATGAGTCCTTTTGGTACAAGACCAGAAGGATGAAAAGATTAAAGAACAAGAAGGGAAAAAAGATTTAAAGAAGAAAAAAAAAAGAGAAAGTAGAGAGGGTATTGACAAAAGGATATTGACAAAAAGAAGAAAGACACTGAAAGAACGAAACAGGAGAAATATAGGTGTGTAGTAGGGTTCTATGGCCCAACTTTAAAGACCCCAACCTCTGGGGGTGTTGGGTTGGGTGTTTCCCTTGAGGTCAATAGCTCTTTGCCAGCCATCTCAGACACAATACCCCATCTCCACCAGGTAGAGAGGAAAGACAGAAATGCTATAAATCAAACCTAAACAAACAAGTAAAAATCCTTATGGGATAAAATTAGGGGGGAAAATAACATATAATAGAGCAGAAACACTAGCAAAAATGAAATTCTAATTGTTAAGGAAGTCAAAAATGAAAGATTGCATTTAAACTAGAATGGTGAAAAAGAAAAAAAATGTCAAGGAAAAATGTTAAAATTAAGAAAAAACAAAAACAAAAACAAAGACAAAAGCTCCAAAACCAAGAAATCAAATAGTATATATATCTTGCTAAGTAATGACTGGGAAACAGGTGATCTTCTGAGATATGAGATGCTAATCACAATGTTGATACAGCTGTACAAGATGAAGAATGGAGGCCTCTGCTGATTTCTCAGACTCTGCGGGCTTGAGTGCCCAAATGTCTCCTCAGCCCACTCAAAAGACATTCCAACCCATGTACCTTAGCCAAGCAGAAGCTTTGCAAAGAAAGCTCTTATCCCTGGATCTCTCCTGGTGTGGCTGCCTGCTTACTCAGTACACCAAATCCAGTCTCCCTCTATGCCCTTGAGGGCCATGGCTGTTAATCTGCCAGTCACTTGGATGTCTGCACTTGCACAGCATCTCAAACCCTGCCTTTGGGCAACTCAGTCACTAGATTACTGGCCCAAGGTATCCTGGCCGATCCAGCATTGTGACACACGGGGCAATATTAGCTCATTTCTGGCTCAGCGACTCAGTTTGGGGCCCCAGACAAGACCCAAAGTCATCGGCACACTGGCCCAACATTTCCCAAGGCAATTCAATTGAGTGTCCAAGGCCAAAAAAAGAAAAACAAAATAGCCCCCATGTGCTTATCCTGCTTGCAATCTCTCTGTTGCTATAGTTACAGCTGCCAGTCTCCAATTGAACAAACACACCTACCACTTGCCAGTTTTCCACTGCTTCTGTCCTCCTTGTGGGGTCCAGAAGTCTCTCACTGACTTCTTGTGTCACCAAAGGGAAGCCTTTGGGCAAAACCCATCAGCCAGAGATGCCTGGAGTTCTCTCTCCCCACTCTCCCTGTGCCCGTCTTGACATCCAGGCAAGGAATCTCTAGGGCATAACCTTTCAAATGGAGTGCTTTGATTGTAGTAAATGGGGACAAAATTGAGTCAGCATATACTAACAACTGTGCTTATGTTGGCTTCATAGATACTTTCCAGAAATAGATGGGGAGAGTAATTCTGACATCGACATGTGGACATTTCTTTTAACTAGTTTTCTCCGTGTTTGTTCATTTTGTCTTTCTTATTTGATCATTAGTTTTTGTTCAAGGGTGCTAGATAATCAATGAAGACAGAAGAGCCATGAGCCCACATCCTTTTCTTTGTTACTTTAGAAAAAGACATCATTACAGAGCACAAGCACAAATCAACAGGTTAAACAGCCTCCTGAAATTGTTCATTGGGAAAATCATTGTCATCAGTGCTAGAACTAGACTTTATGCATAGTAGATTCTTGATACTTTTGTGTTCATCATAAAGACTGAAAGTCATCTTCAAATGTCCCCCAAAATGTAACTACTTTTTGAAAATTGAACTAGATACTAAGAAAAAAATTAAATATGTCAATATACATATAATGGCTCTGAGGATAATGACAGCTTATATTACTTTGAAATTTGTTACAGTTAGAGATAGATGAACAATAAATGTGAAAAAAATGTTCAATTTTTCTATCCTCTTTCCTCAAAACGTCCACCATTTTGACTTGTAATTCCATAGGTTCCTATTTCCTGTTTTTGCATTTTATATAAATAGAAACATGTCCTTTTCTATGTCTTTGTATTTTGCTACTCTTGTGTAACAATTCATATGTGAAATTCTCCCTTTTTGTTGACACAGTGGTTTATTTATTATTTTCTCCATTCTGTTGATGTACTTTTATTTATATACAAGAAAGAAATGAATTTTTTTCAAACTAAATAAACACGATTTGACAAAAAGTTTTAAGAGTCACAAAACAAGACCTGTATTCTTAATATCCTCTTATCTTACAGTAATTTTTATAATATGCAGACAAAATTAATTATGAGCCAAAATTTAGTTAATCAAGCAAAATAGATATAGTTATAGATCCATGTTATGTATGTAAGAAAAGTTTTAAGATCTCTTCCTCATCGTAGGTGATATATAATCATTGCTCCAAGCTATTTTTTTGTTTCATCTCAGAGTAATGGTCTTTGATAAAGTTTTTTGTCTTTCTCAAGACATAGTTTAAATAAGTCCAAAGAAGTAGACTACACACATTCCACACATGGATTTCTTAATTCACTTTATCAATTACATAGTTTCCCTTAGTTACAAAATCTTTCTACCATGAAAGAAGTATTTGAGATTTGATCTCTAAAGCCTAGCTCCATTAACCTAGGTTAGGGAACAAGTACCCAGAATAATTTAAGGTCAGATCTATTGTGTGTAGATTGAAATTTCATTATATGTCTACATAATCTGAAAAGACCACAAAGATGAAGTTACCTATATTTTCTTTTATTGAATCCTCCCCCCCGGTATATTTAGTCACATCATTCTTAGTTTAACCTCTCACCATGGAATTCTTGCCAATTATCACAATTTTCTTTGTGTCCCTGATGGCCACTATTAAACCAAAGTTAAAAATCCAAATTTTATATTTTATAAAACAGTAGATATCTTCACTTATATCCCACTATCCTGCTTATTCTAACTTGATCTTGATTCTCTTACACATTGTTTTTGTTTTAGAGAGTTAATATACATGTTTCCTTGTCACCCTCTTATCTAAGTTTTACAAAGTCCCTCTTATCTAAGTTTTACGAAGTATACTCAGAATTGTGGCCACTCTCGATGTTAAACAGAAAATAAGATTGAATATGGTATTCTACCACCCCAAATTGCACCACCAAATTGCAACAGCTTAATTTGCTGGTTTTTCCACTTTTAAATTCTTGTTCCTGGGCAGATTTTACCATTGGGTATTTAAAATGATTCCCCAACACACTTGTTGAGGTGAATACTTAATCCTGATGCATGCTATTAAGTAAAATTTGTGTTGGTAACAAACATATGTCACTGAATTTTACTATTTATTTCATCATATTTTTCCACTGAATAGGTTACAAATTAATAGATTCAAAGCTATCATATTCAACAAAGCACAATTCCAATTAAATTTGTTATCACGTTACACTAGCTTACTATTTATTTGCCCCAAATAATTTCTTCAACTTACTTTCAGACTCTGGCTATTCAATATTTAATTTTTTGCCATTTTTAATAAATAATAACAATTTCATGATTAGACATTAGCAGCAATTGGATAATGTGATATTTTCTCAAATACACGCTGATTTATATATAACATGAAAAAATGTAAAAATGTTATATATTTTATAGTTCCTAGCTAAATGTTATAAATAACCCAACAATCACTATTTGAATACATTAATAATTGTATATGTGCATAAAGACTAACTTAGCCTGGTCTAAATTTGGACTGAGAATGTTCTTACTTAACTGAGAATGTTCTTGTGAACTTTAGAGAACCTCAAAACTGCTTTGAAATTTTAAATAAAAACAGAAGAAATGGACCCCAAACCATACACATACTTGACTGACCTCATACGACACCACATTCCGGGCACCAACATACATCATTATGTGACTTAATTTGTGTACAGATAGTTATTCATATTATTATTTATAATAAAATAAAAATCTTAAACATAGACTATTATGTTAAATAGGGACTGGACCAAGAAACAATGTTATTCATTTTCATTATCTTTATTTCATTTACTTCTGCCTGGAAAAGTACAAAAACAAAGCACACTCACGCTAATTTTTGTAAAACACAGAAAATACGGAGTAAAATCTCCATATTTTGATGTTTTTACACTTGATCATGTCATTCCTTTGTGTGCTTTCCTTTTGTTTAAGTCAGAGAAACCCTACCTGCTCTCATAAAATTTATCTTATGTATAGAATTATCTTACAATACTTGATGTTGATTTCATTACTTTCTGATTTTGTAAACGGTTATGTCATGTCTAGAATGTTGATTGCATCTGGTAGTAGATCACGTGCCTGTTTTACGACTTGGTTTACAAGTACACAGACATGCAGACACACTACACACTCTCTCACAATGTATCAGTCCTGATAGGTACTTCTCATGTACATTAGAATTAGGCATTTAGGGATTTATTTAATAATACTAATGGTAATATCATTTCCCAAAGATTTTTATTAATTTTAAAGATGGAACAAAGATGAAAGTAGTCTTAAAAATCAATCTGGCTGTTTCTGTTGCATTACCAGGGCACAATACACTAAAGTTAGACATATTTGTTGTGACCCCTAAGGACGTGGTCTCAGTCACCGCAGTCACTGCAGGAAGGAACAAGGCGTGACATGGATGAGAAGTACAAGCTTGTGGGAGGTGGGCTAATCTTTAGTGCAGGATAGCCCAGAGCCCCCTCTGCAACAACTATTTATCAAGGTTATACCCAACAAGTGTGGAGAGTTAAGGTAATGACATACACAACAGGTGTGGATATTTCAGGTAATTATATATGAAGACTGCCTGTGTAAGGATTGCCACGTGTTCTTTCCCCACAACCCTCATGAAGAACTATTAAGCATCACTGTTTAACATATGCTTACTAGTGAGTGACCGACCTTATCTCATTCCGGAACACTGAGTTACTTGGGGGACTGCCCCTAACTAACAAAGCGTCTCTAGGCTTGCCAGGAGACTGTACTGTTCTCAGCGTTTCCTTTTAATGTGATAAGAATCGGTAACTGTCCTTTGCAAGCATGGTGTCCAGTCCTCCACACATATTTTTGTGAGCATTAAAGTCCTTGAACAATTCGGAAAATCTAGTTTCCTTTTATCTTTGTAAAGACTTGTTTGTGAGGTTCCACAGTGCATCTTCTCCATTAATAAGTGTATTAATGCAAGTGTTGAAATTCTATAAACAGTGACTCCATCTGGTCAGTATGGTCTCTTCCATGATTCCTCTCATGGCCAAGTATCCCAGCACAACACAGACCACACCTATATTGGGGAACAAAAACAGGAAAAAGTAATTTTTATAAAGGAAACAAAAAGTGTAGAGATGTCCACTTTTAGCCAAGATGGAGTAATAGAGAATTACTTCCTACCTAGAACAAAAATATGTCAGCTTGCAATCATCACAGCTTCTTGACTAATGACAGTTTGCAGTCCACAAAGGAGAAAAAAATTTATGCCAAGGGCAGAAATATCTCAGAGGTGAAGAGATGGAGTTTTGTTGACAATGTAGTTTAGTTCACAGAGAAGTATTGGATAAGAAAAAAAATGCACCAAGAGCTAGCTCTGGGCATCTGAAGACATTTGTAAGTCTGAATAATGAATTATTGCATGAATTAGGAACGTACCTTAGGCCAGGGGGAAAAAGTCACCTAAAAGAATAAAAGGCAACAAAAAGAATAGTTCCCAAATGATTAAGAATAGTTCATCTTCCCTTCAGCCAGAAAAGGAAAACATAATTTATGAAGAATTAGGTAGAGTACTTGAAGTGTTTTACCTCAGTAGTGGGGAAAAAGTAAACCTCGACTACATGTTTTCTTGCCTATCAAAGCTTAAAAGTAAGATCAACCCCCCAGCACTAAGAATGGAAATGTAAAATGTACAACAACATTAAGGGAAAGGTTTAGCAGTTTCTTAAACATAATCCAGTTATTCTACTCCTTCGTGTATGCTCAAGAGAAGTTAAACTTTACATTAATACAAAGTCTTATATGAGAAGGTTCATAGTAGTTTTGTTTCTGTTAGATTAAAACTAAATAGAATTTAAATGTCTACCAATAGGTTAGTGAACAAATTATGGTATAACCATAGCGCCAAACGCTAGTCATCAATAAAAAGGAATAAACTATCCATTCATCCAAGAAGCAACAAGGAAGAATCTTAAAATAATTATGCTATGTGAAGAAAATCAGACAAGAATGAATGTGTAGTTGTATTAGAGTTATCCGGAGAAATGTAACCAGAAGAAAATAATGTGTGTGAGATGGCCGCAGGTGCTTCTCCTATTTCTGCCCCTTGATTCCTGGACTTATAAATTCTGGCTATCAGATAAACAGCACCAAATGTTGGATACTGATCAGAGCATATGTGGTCTTCTGGAGAACCTTGCCAGAGCCCTGCAAGATATTGCCACCTAAATATTGCTGTTAACAGAGTTTTAAAAGGCCATTCTGTCATTCTAACGAGGCAGCTGCTTCAGTATGTTGGAGAACATACCAAAACCTGTGAATGCCATGAGCATGAGCCCGTTGCCACACTTTCTTAGCCAAGTAGTGAGTTCCTAGATTAGAAGCAAATTTCTTGGAATGATATGATAGTAAGTCATTCTGTGAGTTCATAGAGAGTAGTTTTGGCAGAAGGATCATATACAACAGAGCAAATCTATATTCATAGTGAGTGTCTATTCTAGTGAGGACCAAATACTGCCCTTTCCATGGTGGAAGCTGTTCCCTGTAATCAAGCTGCCATCAGGTAGCTGGCTAACCACACCATGGAAAGGTGCCATATCTGAATGCACCTTGGTCACAGATACAGGCACACTGCGCGCTCAGCAGTGTTAACGTCCAGGGTAACCTTGGTGACAGGAAGTCCTTGTTGCTGAGGTTTCGCGTAACCTTGGTACCTGGGACCATGGCTGCATGAGCCCAGGTAGGGCTGGAGAAAGAGTTTGACTGCTATCCATACAACGTGTCATCTTACTCACTTAGTTTTGAATCCTCTTCTGCTGGGATGATCCTTTAATAAGCATTTACATAGGACACAAATATCTTCAGTTTTTTTGCCTACATATCTCTTCTCCACACTTCCTTGTCACTAGTTTTTCAATTATTTTCCTCTTAAGTCCCTTAGGCAGCCAAACCATTAGCCACAGTCCATGCATTGATATATAATCACATCTCGGACCATTTTACCCTCGCTAGCAAAGTGAACAAGGTGCACTCTGGAAACTGCCGGCTGTGAAGCTTTCCATTCCTCACTGGTGCTCATGGGTGTCTCCGAATCGGGCTGTGGCACTGCACCTGTCTGTTCCCAACAGGCTCCATGTCAAACACAACCATTTATAACCCAGCCACATTCCTCCCTTCCTGGTCAACTAAACAAAAGGAACTCCCATGGGGTCATAAGTGCCGACTTGGAGACAGAAGCAGTGCGTGGAAGTGGGCACGGCATTTGGACCACTGTGTCATATAGCATATTTGTGCCTTTAGGGCCAGCTGTGGCCTGATCAAATATATACCACTTCCGTTTGATGGTGGAATGTGCCCTATACACACAACTTTATGGCTTGGTGGGTCATATAGCGCCCAGTTCATGAGGGGAAGCTCGTGTCACATGGTAACTTGGTGGTCTGTGGCTGTACACTCAGTATCAACTAAGGCCTGGGAGGAGAACAAAACCTGCTTCTCAAAAGGAGAGCGTGGAGACATGGCTGCTTTGCCGCTAATCCTAAGGGCCTGTGCTGTGATTCATTTATAGGCGCCTGTCAGAGGCTCCAAACAGCATCCTTCTCTGCCACTGACAGTTCAAGCATGATTTATCTCTTACCATATTTTATAATTCCACTTATATAAAATTCTAGAAAATTGAAATTAACCTACAGTGACAGAAAGCAGACTAGTAGCGTCTGTACTTGGAGAAAGGAGATAGGAGTATGATGAGAAGCAGGGTCACAAAGTGGCACAAAGAAACTTTTCAGAATGAAAAATGCCAGAAGAAATCTAACTCATCTTAAAACTGGCATATGTGGGGGGAAAAGTCTGTCCTGGATTTAAATGTAGTCTGCCACTTTGATGGAAATTAGTCTTATGTACGACTTTAAAATTGTCTATCATAAGTTGTATTTAAAGTACATTGATTTTAAACCTAAAACAAAAATATGTGACATATATTGAGATTTTCTTTTCTAAAACACTTATTACTTGCTCATTTCTTCCAAACAATAAAGCCTCTGTCCTTCTTTTTGAGCAAGGTAATGTAATAAACAAACATAACAGAGTTTCCATTGTTCTTCTGGAAAAATTCAAGCACATCCTTTACATCCCTGCTCTTTCTTCCCACCATCCTGCCCCCTTTGTTTGAAAGGTTTCATCATTACTAGGTCAGATTATCTTGCAATACCCAGTAGAGCTTTTATTCCACACAAAACTTCACCTTGACATGCTATTGGTTTTATTACCCATAATTGCTGCTACCTCTCAAAATAAAACGAAGAGGCTTAATAAATCTTGGATGATTGTATAAAATACAAACAACCAGACAAAAAAAACAAAGCCAATATTTTTTGCTTTGACCCTCTATCGAGTTTTTTTTACTCAAGGTTTGGTTTATATTTATATTATACTTACCTCTTTTATATTTATTGTAGATAAAAATTTTGTTCAATAAAATGATGAAAGAGAAATAAATATCATCCCAGTCAATACTTGTTACAGTGAATGATAATAATAGGAAGATATAATAATTTCTAAAACTGGCAGAAATAATATTTATAACAGAAAACACATTTATAATTTAAATAGGAAACAGCAGTATAAAACTATAAAATATAATTTAATTAAAAGATTCTGTATTCCTTATATTTCAAACAATGATTTAATTTAATAATACAGATAGAAAAATTGCCTCAAATTATTTTAGAGAACTCTGTAGCCATTACAACAGAAAAGGTAAAAAGTATTTGAACTTTTACTTTTTGAAGGTAAATAGATATATTTGAACCATAACATTAATTCTGAAAACCTAGAAAAAAACAATACAACCAGAAGATCTCAGTGTGTGAAAGAAAATACAGTTATTTACCCGTTCAGGTGATTTCTTTACTGTGGCATATAATTTATCTATCTTCTAGGAATAAAGTAAAATTAATAGTTAGCTAATAACTATAGAACACTTTGTACATGATAGCTTTTTTTTTTTTTTTTTTTTTTTTTTTTATAAAGAGCCGCAAACTTTCACCCGGGATAGAGTGCCGCGGCAACACACCGCACAGCAACCCCCAAAACCCGGGCACAAACAACGCACTTGC
>CAUYON010061834.1:0-11738 GCA_963573935.1 Arctocebus calabarensis
AAGACTGGGAGAGAAACGGAGAGAGCTTCTCTCTCCCCACTAGAATTTTCTCCCTCTAACAGATGCCTTAATGTTTTCTGTATTCTTTTCTTTCTTTTCTGTGAATAAATTCTGTCTTACAAAAAAAATAAAAAAAAAAAATAAAAAAAAAAAAAGAATGCATTTAAAAAAAAAAATTACATTTTCCAGTTTTAGGTCTCAACAATTGTCAAACCAGTAGATGGTACTTAGAATACTATGAGTTTGGTGATTTCGTTGCACAATCAAGCAGTGTGATTGAATCCTTTGGAAGTACAATCTCCTGTTATCAACCTGGGTCACTTAAAGTAAGAAAAGTTCTAAATATTAAGGAAAAATAAATTCCTGTTTCCTATATTCCATTGGTTTCCCAGAATCATGCTTCCATTTAGTTTGTTTCATTTAAGGACTATAGCTCATTATTCAACTTTGTGGTTTTCTTGGATTCTCTTATTACCTTTCAGTTACTTTGTTAACTAAGAAATATATGGTTCATTTTATTTGGGGATCATCATGCTTTTTCATCATACCACTTACTACAGGAAAGTGACTGTCTTTGCAAAGACTATCTCTGGGAGCTCACTAACTTCCTTTTCTAATTTGAATTTATTACCTTGTATGTCTGCTACTGAATTGTGATTTGGGGATTTAATTTCATTGCTCTATTGGCTAAATTTGTGGTTTCTTATATATCAGGTATTTCTCTTTTAATAAAGATGATGGTTTTAATTGAATTATGTCCTCTAGTAATTTTTTTGAATACATGCAATGAAGTAAACTTTCTGAATCATTGCATGTTTTAAAATTGCTTTATTTTCCTTTCACACAAGACTGGCACATTTTACTTTTCCAAGAAACATTAAATTTCTTTTCTTTTATTATATATATATTTATTGCCACCTCCGGTATATACTCCTTTGAGCCACAGGCCCCACCCTGAAGCATTATTTTTAGGTGTTTCTGTGAGGGTGTTTGCACAGGAGATTTGCATGTGAGTCAGTGGACAAGTGGGTATGACCTACCCTCAGTGTGGGTGAGCACCATCCAATCTGCTGAAAAAAGGTGATTTCTTTTGTCCTTACTGGAGCTGGGACATTCTTTTTCCCCTACTCCTGCACATCAGAATTCCAGCAGCAACTCCCTCAATTCCCAGGCTTTCATCCTGGGACTGAGAATTAATCCACTGGCTTTGCTGGTTCTGAAGATTTTGAACTTGGATGAAGCCAGGTTATGGGAATCCACAGGTCTCCAGCGTCCATCTAGTCTACTGTGTGACTTCTTTTATCTCCATAGCAGCATAAGCCAAGTCCCCTAATCTCTTCTCCGCCATCTATCAATCAATCCATTCTGTTGGTTACATATGTCTGGAGCACCCAGACTAAATCAGGCTTTCCCTCCCCACTGGTTGAGCTTATTACCTGGGCCTGTAAGTTCTGCAAACAGCGTGGTAGATTTAGCTGAATTTCAGGCCCAATCACCTTCCTAAACTGGCATAAACCTTCACAGTCCTCCACAGACGTCCTATTGAAAGATCTGAAGAGGACTTCCTGGAAACCAATAGCAGGTTCTCTTGGAAAGCTGTGAAGTATTTACTATAATTCTTTAAACCATAGATTCTATATTTTAGAACTGGTTTACTACAGAAAAAGCGAGTCCATAATACAGAGAACTCCCGTGACCCCTCCCCCACTCCTGGAGCTCAAGCACGAGCGTGCACAGACACATTCACCTTATTATTAACACCTTACTTAGTTGGGTACATTGTTTACAACTAATCAACCAATATGTACATTTTATTAGTAGCTGAATATTGATATATGGCCAATAGTTTATTCGGATGGTCTAGTTTTCACCTGAAGTCCCGTATCTGTTCCAGGATCTCAGCCAGAGCATCACATTCGCTTGTCGTGTTTCCTTAGGCTGCTCTCGTCTGTGACAGTTTCTCCCACTTTGCTTGTGTTAACTTTGAAAATTCTGAGGAGTTCTGAGAAGGCATGTTGTAGAATATCCCTCTGCTGTAAATCATTCTGTATGCCACCACCTGTACTTATATTAAGTTAAACAGTTGCTGCCATCTGCCCCCCCCAATCAATGATGCAGAGGCAGTACCGCAGACGAAATGATTGATTTGAAAGGGAATGACTGACACTCGCTCAGGCATTTCAGCACTTTTCTTTTTTTTAGACAGTCTCGCTTTCTTGCCCTCAGCAGAGTGCGGTGTCGTCATAGCTCACAGCAACCTCAAACTCTTGGGCTCAAGTGATCCTCTTGCTCAGCTTCCCAAGTACTGGGACCACAGGAGCCCACCATAATGCCTGGTTATCTTTAGGGGCGGGGGTCTTGCTCTTGCTCAGGCTCTACTGCAACTCCTGAGCTCAGGCAATTCTGCCAGAGTGCTAGGATTATGGGTGTGAGCCACCATGCCTGGCCTGAAACATCAGTTCTCTATTCTATGGCAATAATCTTCCATGTTGTAAATGCACATTAATGTGTTTCTACCCTTTGGAAATTACAATCCAAGTTGGTAAGTAGTTACGCAGTTAGGAGATAAAATAAGTCCTTGGACTTCTCCTCACTAGAGTACTTGTGGTGAAGCAATATTCCATAATTTACCTTTAGCCATGGTTTTATATAAATTGGGAAACCAAAAGTTTCATTATACAAGTCCTCCTGATAGATGTGAAGGAATTGCAATACATTTTAACATGTTGAGAAATGTCCTAATTCCTGCCCACATTTTATGAAGACATCATTGCAAGTTGAGTGCCTTTGGGACTTTTAAAGTACCAGTCTGTGAATGAGAAAAAATACAGACATGTTGGCAAAGTTGATTATTTTTCTTGCGGATCTCACACTTGCTCTGGCCCTTTTAGTTACCCTATACGCTGTTTACTTAATTGCAGCCGTGGGTATTTTTATCTCAGTCCTTTTCTATATTTTTAAAAAGGAGATGGAAAAAAGCTGCGACTTCGACCAGGGCACAGTCTGGGTGCTGGATTCTAGCAATGCTACTAGGAAACCATTTGCGGGCAGTGCAGAGAAAGTCTGTTCCAGGAAGTTTCCTGCTCATTTCCCAGCTGTAAAGAGCAAGCACCTTTCTGCCCAAGGAGTGTGATTCTCTCTTCTGAAGAGCAAGAGTTCTCTATGGAGGGAGAGTTGTGTAAGCTATGTACATCTCTCTATGTACCATGATGCTGCACCCACCCAACTGAGAGGCATTTTTTAAGGTGAGTGTGGCTTCATTCTCCCCTTTATGAATGAAATAATATAAGCAGCATGCATTCTTGAGGTGAGAAGAGAAAAATAAACTCTTTCTATCCTTGCCTTTCATTTTGCAAAATTGGATTTGGCAGTCTCTACAGGTACTACAAGCGCAGAACTTCTGTTTTTAGCCAAGTAAAACTGGCTCATTTATCCAGCAAATGAGTAAATCTTCCTGTGCTATTTTCTCTCCAAAGCATTGGTTAGATGAAGGATAAACAAACTTCTCCTTTTATCTAAACTAGCAGTTTGGCTAAAAAACTGGTAGAAGAAAAAGTTTGAGAAAATGGCCAACGTAGCCATCTATACTTCTCCCACCCCTTGATTCCAAGAGGCAACGATAATCAGCAGTTGTCATCAAGTAGACCGTGTGTCTTTAAAAAAATGGTCCTTGAGTTGAGCATGGTGGTTAATGACTATAATCTTAGCACTCTGGGAGGCCGAGGCGGTGGATTGCTTGAGCTCTAGAGCTCAAGACCAGCCTGAGCAAGAGCAAGACCCCATCTCTACTAAAAATAGAAAAACTAGCCAGGTGTTGTGGTGGGAGCCAGTAGTCCCAGCTACTCGGGAGGCTGAGACAGGAGGATCTCTTGAGCCTAAGAGTTTGAAGTTGCCATGAGCTAAGCTGATGCCCCAGCACTCTAGCATGGGCAACAGAGTGAAACTTTGTCTCAAAAAAACTCAAAAGTTTCTTGGAGCAAAAACAGTGTTTGAGAGTGCGAAAGTATAGAAAGAATACCTTCTTTCCTTTTGATTTTGTTTCCTTTGAACACTGGGGATTGTAAGGTCTAATAGTGGCACCTTAAAACACTGAAACTAGCCTTACTTGGAATTACCTGATTCCTTATTCTATTTCACAGCTTTGGCTCAGTGGAAACAAAGAGGTAAGTTTTGCCTTTTTTGGTCAAATAGCTACCATAGGTGCCCTATGTTTGGATTTTTTAATGGTATAATGAAGAGGTATCTATCCAGTGGGTTGCAGGGTGTACGACCAAAGCATACCTTAACTACTGCCCCTAACTACTGACCACTTACATGGAATTTGCAATTACAAGAGGACTATCTTATGAAATGGCTTTTCATTTCTAAGAAAATGAAGCCACCATGTAAATATCATGAAAAGGTATACATACTATGCATTTATGTGTCTTTAAATTCTGTTATTAATTCACTCCATGACCTACCTAGAGCATCTATAGGAATTGGTACAGAGAAATGGCCTGGAAAAAAAAATTTCTGTTTCCCCAACTTTTGGGGAGCTGAAACTTGTATCCCTGCCTCAGGCCAGTGGACGGAAGGGGCAGGGAATGTCTCTTGTTCTTTGTGCCATAGGCAATAGCTCAGGGGACTCACCTGGGTGGAGCTCACAAGATCTTCTTAGCTGAAGATGGGATTAATCTGGGTGGAGGTCACCAGACTGTTTTAGGAAGATTGATGGGATGAATCAGGTGGAGGCCAGGAGATTTGTCTTAGCCCAAAATGGGATTATGGAATCAGAACTTTTTGGAAACTCTGTGCTTCTGCTGAGAAGCAGGAATTATTTAGATTTGAGACCGTCGTCTGACATTTTCCTCCCCTGTTGGCAAAGTAATAAACTTCTTTTTCCTTCTTCTCAAACAGTTTGTTCCTCTTTTTCTGATGTGGTTTTGGGGACAAGTGCTAAACTTTTTGGTAACAGCATGAGGAATAGCTTAGGTAACTTTTGACCTAGCGGTGGCAGAAGACTAGGTCGTGAATATGAGGCATTGACTGACATCAGATGCCCTAGGGAGAGCCAAGGGCAGGGAAAAGGACTAAGGAAGAATTGAGAAGAAGGGACGTGATGTGCAACACTGAAGAGATAAAACTGAAGTTAAAACATTTAACTTTGCCTCTTACACATAAGCTTTGGAATTCTCAGGAAACCTCTGTGCTCTGCTGTGATGGGCCATGGCTGGAGCCCAGCAAAGATTTCTCATGTGTTCTTTGCCATGGTCCCAGTTTTCTCTTGATTAACTCCTCTGTGTTCTTGATGTAAAAGTTTAGGCCAAAGATAATGACTTGGTAAGAAAGGAAACCAAAAATGCTTTACATTTAGAACATCTTTTAAAGCTGGCCCTCAACTTCCACCACATTCCTGTCTCATACCTACATTCAGAGGTCCTGCTGGCTTAAACACTAGAAGTTTCCTCCTGTTCTACTTGAGGTCTTTTTACAATCTGAAGCTATGACCATCCCTCAGGCTCTGTGTGAGTTCCAGAAGTTTAAGTTTAGTTCTGCTAAATTCTCCATTCAGTTAGGTGAGATAATTCATTTCTAAGACATGTTATTTACCACTGACTCAAAGAGGACCCTTTCTGGCTCTATTTTACAGACCATAGAAACAGTTTTAAAATTCAAAACAACCTTAAGGGTCATTCAATACATTTCCCATCCAATGAAGTAGTATCTTCTACATGGGGTGGGTCACACCTGTAATCCTAGCACTCCAGGAGGCCTAGGAGGATCTCTTGAGATCAAGAGTTCAAGACCAGTCTGAGGAAGAGCAAGACCCCATCATTACTAAAAATAGAAAAATTAGCTGGTATTGTGGTGGCACCTGTAGTCTCAGCTGCAAGGGAAGCTGAGGGAGGAGGATTGCGTATGCCCAGGCATTCGAGGTTGCTGTGAGCGAGGCTGAAGCCACAGCACTCTAGCCTGGGCAACAGAGTGAGAATGTCAAACCAAAAAAAGAAAAGTACCTTCTTCAGTATCCTAGAAAGACTGATGGTTGTCCAACTTCTGCTTAAGCAGTTTGCCTGAGATACAGTTACTTATCTCACAGGGAAGCACGTTGTTTAGAAGTTCTTTTTAAACATACAACAGAAATCTGACCCCCACAACTCCCATCTCTTTGTCCTATTTTTGCTCTGTTGAGCAATCCAGAAGACAATTACGTAAGTGCTATAAGCTCTCTGGAGTCATAAATTCTAAGCAAGATGAGCTTCTCTCCTTATGAATTTCTTACTTTCTACACAAAGCATTCAACAATGTTGTCTTTTTCAGAGCAAAGAGAACCCATTTAAAATCATAATAGTAAGATAAATCTAGAATTTATTGTGTACTTTAATAGAGGATTTGTCTTTCCTGACTTCTTGTACATATTTGTTAATCAGGAATTTTTAAATTTATGACTTCAAAGCTTCTTCAAGTCTGGGAGTGTTGCCAATTTGCACTGAAGAACATTTTATTAGTGCATTCATAACTATAAAATGTAATTCTAATGCAGTGACCCAATTTCACAGCACATCAAAAATTTAATTCAACCACATATGACTCTCACAGATGTCCAATAATTTTCCAGGGGATGTTGTTATTTGAAAGGTCAGCTAAATATGAACATTTTTGAAAACTGTCAATCTTTTCAATAAAAGTTTTTGTGAATATTGAAACAGCAATACTTTGCTAATCTTTACAGAATGAAACATCTTCTATTAAAGGTAGCTGAGAGTGGAAAAATTGAGAAGGTTCCAGATGTCCTAGTAGCAGTGCAAGTAGCAAAGGGGACTGAGGGCTAGAGAGGGGAAGCCCCCATGGGCAGAATCCCTGCCCAAAGGAGGGCAATCTCTCAGAAGACCAAGAAGGAACTCAGGTTTAGAACATATTGCTTATTTTTATGGTCCCATTTTCATTTCTACTTCTGATGACCTTTCTAACTATGTACACTTGGCCCTCTGTATCTGTGGGTTCCACCTCAATGGATTTAACCAACTGCAGATTAAAAAAAAAATTAAAAAATTAAGCAATAAAAACTAACACAATAAAAACCTACAATTCAAGAATATAATATAACAACTGTGTACGTAGCATTTATGCTGCATTAGGCTTTATAAGTAATCTAGAGATGATATAAAGTGTATGGAGGATGTGTGTAGGTTACATGCAAACACTTCTGCCTTTTGTATAAAGGACTTAAGCATCCCTGGATTTTGATACCCGCAGGGGTCTTGGAACCAATCCTCAAGGGATACCAATTGATGCCTGTATAAGCTTTTGGACCTGGGAGTTTCATTAGGATATTGAGCAAGCCCCTTACTGTCAATTTATTCGTGTCAAGTCACAGACTTCCTAGGCTTCTATTTCTCCATCTGAGTAGATGCACCATGTGAAACTCATCCCTTGTAAAGTTCTGATGTGCTTTCAGGGACAAGTGCCCCTTAAGGTCTAAAATACCATACATGTTACTGAACAAAATGAGTTTAAAAATATGAACCCTGGCCAGACATGATGCCAATTTGCATAGAAGATCTTTCAGCATCTCCCAACATATTTTGCTAGGTGAAGGGAGAAAGTGACAGTTTGCAGGAGCATTTATAGGATTGAGAGAAAAACTCTCAAAATAAATTTTCTTTTTTATTTATCCCTATGTCCTCTTTGCACCACCTACCCACAATTAAAATGTGACATTATATAGGCTCCTGCATCCCACAGGTACCCAACACCGCTTTAGTTCAGACAGGCAGTCCAAACTTATAAATCCATGCATTTCTGTTGTATGCACAAAAGACCCCTGTTTTGAGCTCAGTACCCAATTTTCTTTAGGAACTCAATTTGTTCATCAATAAAATAAATATATGGTGTAAATAATATCAGTAGTTACTCCCAGCTTAAATTTTTATTATTTGAGAATTTGTTGACTACCTGGTCTTTGCTATTCATCGTACTAGAAAAATTAGCCAAAAGAAAGACACAGAATACATAAACTTTAACTTCAAAAGCATTTCCATTATTTTTCACTTTGAAGTGACCCATGAACTAGACATAAATTAGAAGACTCAGGCAAGGTAATCAATTAGTTAAACAATAAAATTTAATACTTTTCCAAAAGTTAAAATTTCAATAAAATCCTAAAGTGTGACAATTTTAGGATTTTTTAATAACCTGTTTTGATTCGGTTTTATTTGAAAAAAGTTAATCTAGGCTTTCCAATTGATTTGCAGGGCAAATCATCTTTTGTGCCTTAGAAGACAGATTTTTCTAAAAGTAAATGGAGTTTTTGGCAGTGATTTCTTGGATGTGATGGTAAAAGCATGGGCCAAAATAATAATAATAATAAATTTGGATATATCAAAATTAAAAACTTCTGTGCATCAAAGGACACAGCCAACAGAGTGAGAATAAGGGAAAATATTTGCAAATCATAGATCCTAAATGAGTTAATATCCAAAATATACAAAGAACTCCTACAAGTCGACAACAACAAAATAAAAAAGCTGATTAAAAAATGGGCTAAGGACTTGATTAGCTACTTCTTCAAAGGAGAAATACAAGTGGCCAGTATGTCCAGGAAAAGATACTCAGGGAAATAAAAATTAAAACCACAGTAAAATATCACTGCAGATCCATTAAAATGAAATAGAAGATAACAAGTGTTGGTGAGGAGATAGAGAAATTGGTATCCTTGCAAGGGTGGGATTGTATAAAGGTGTAGCCATTATGGAAAACAATATGGCAGTTTCTCAAAAAATTAAAAATAGAGTTACTGTGTGATCCAATAGTTCCACTTCTGTGTATATACCAAAGAGAATTGAGAGCCAGGTCTTGAAGAGATATTTGTACACCTATGTTGATAGTAATATTATTCACAATAGCCAAAAGGTAGAAGCAACAGAAATGTCCACTGATGAATTGAATGAATAAAAAAAAGTGGGGTATACTACAAATAAAATATTATTCAGCCTCAAAAAAGAAGGAAATTCTTACACATGTCATGGTGTGGATAAATCTTAAGACATGAAATAAGCCAGTCACAAAAAGACAAATATTTCCATGTGCTTTTATTGATATAAGGCACCTAGAATTGACGAATTCATAAAGACAGAAAGTAGAATGATGGTTGCCAGGGGCTGAGGAGAAGGAGGAATGGGGAATTGCTGTTTAGCATGTGGTTTCATCTTTCCATAATAAAAAGAGTTCTGTGGAGTGGTAGTGTGATGATAGCACAGCAATGTGAATATACTTAGTGCCACTGAACTATGCAGTTAAAAATGATCAAGATGATAAATTTTTGTTATGTATATTTGAACACAATGGAAAATAATAATAAAGTAGAAAAGATACAACTATTATGTATCCATAATAATTTAAAATAAAATAATTTTAAAAGAATAAAACAGAAAAGAAGAAGAAGAAAATTAAATGATTATAATCCAGGCGAAATTTGGTTTAGCTTCTGAATAAATACTTAAAAATAATATACAAATTAAAGTAGGCTTTTTTCTTCCTTGACTATAAAAACTAGGCTATTGGGAATTATGCACTTCATGGGGCATGTTGGATAGGTAAACTATCCAGATTACTTGAATTTTTAAAAATTACATAAACACGTATGCTCAATCTCAATCTCAACCCTGGGTGCACAGTAAAATCACCTAGAGAGCTTTTAAAAATTAATTTTCTTTGATCCAAAGGTAGATACCTGACATGGAAACTTTAAAAACATCTCCAGGTGATTGGAAGATGTGGGCAGAATTAAAAACCACTGCCCTAGGTACTCCACCATTGAATTATCTTTATTAGCCTGTGATCATTTCATTTATTCTTGGCACTAATAACCAGCAACTAGCTTTTCTTAGTCTGTTTTGTGTTGGTATAACAGAATAACTTTGACAGGGTAATTTCTAAGTAATAACAGTTTATTTTGATTATGCTTCTTGAACTTGGAAGTCCAAGAGTATGGCACCAGATCTGGTGAGGGCCTTCATATTGCATCACCCCGTGTGAAGATGCAAAAGAGCAAGAGAGTGTGAGAACAATAAAGAGATGTGGACAAACTCACTTTTATAACAAACCCACTTTTACAGTGACCAACCCAGTCCCATGATAATGACATTGCCCTCATAATATAATCACCTCTTTTTTTTTTTTTTTTTTTTGTAGAGACAGAGTCTCACTTTATCGCCCTGGGTAGAGTGCCATGGCGTCACACTGCTCACAGCAACCTCCAGCTCTTGGGCTTAAGCGATTCTCTTGCCTCAGCTAGTAGCTCTCCCTCCCTCTCTCTCTCCCTCCCTAGTAGCTGGGACTACAGGCGCCCGCCACAGCGCCCGGCTATTTTTTTTGTTTATTTTGCAGTTCGGCCGAGGCCATGCTTGAACCCGCCACCTTCGGTATATGGGGTCGGCGCCCTGCTCGCTGAGCCACAGGAGCCGCCTTGAACACGTTTCTTATCTTCATATTTTGTTTTAAAATGATTATGTTTTGTGATCATATCTACTTTTCCCATCCCCCTCTTCCAAAATGAGGATACTGTTTAAAGTTAATAAAAACTATAAAGCAGTATATTCTCAATATGGGTAGCCCAGAAAGGTATAAAGAAGGACGTTTAAAGCATGTAAATTTTACCTTCTGGGGATGACGTTTTGCTCTCAGTCCACATTTTCTGTGCTTATATTTATATGTGGAAGTATATGTATTTCAAAGAGGGATTATATTCATTTATTGATTTTTAATCTGTTCACTTTCAAAGATTTTTTTAATCTTTATATCCTTTATTCCAGGTCAAAGAAAAGGCAGATATCCTTAACCCATTAATCACTGCAGTATTTCTAGAGGTTAGTCATGATTGTTTTTAAGTCTCTGACTCTTATTAATTCTTCTTAAGTCTTTAACTTTTACCTTTTTTTTTTTTTTTTTTTTACCAGATAAGTAGTTTAGTCATATTGCTGCAGAGGTGACCAAAATAATGTATATTTGATGTGTGTATTCTGCTCATTAATTACAAAGCATTAAGTTGAAGCTGTAGGATAAAGTAGAATGGAAGAAACATAGACTGTCATTACGTAGTACTGCCTCTTGACAGCTTAATGGACAATTCTCAGTAATGAAACACCTTCTGGATACTGACTGGTAAACATGAAGGGCTGAAATTCAATTATAAACAAGCAAGCACTCCTTCCTAAAGAATAGGAGATTTGTAACAAAACAAAACATTTTGTCATTTTCTTGCCAAAAAATGTTGCTTTGTTTTTTCAGAAAGGTACTTGTGTTCTCATAATCTTCATTAGTCTGTTAGAAGGAGGTATATGGTTTAAGTCTATGGAAAGAAGGAGTAAGAGCTGTCACTGTTGCAGGAAGACAAGGCCCAACAGAGAGAAAGAGCACCCAAATACCACGTTTATAAGAGGAAGGGCTTTATTCACCAGCTGGGAGCTTACGACATAGAAGAATTCCAAATGGCCGCGCTCCCCATCTAGCTTGATCTTTCCCTTTTTATTGACAGTCAAGAAGTTCCACACTATAGGTACTCTTCTCATTGGCCAGTTTGAATCAAGCGGGAGATGCTAGTCCAGCCCCCACAGAGAACTACAGGATTTCACAGAACTTGGAAATTTCCAAGTTCCAGGAAGTTACAAATTCCTAAGGGCTGAGTCACCATGGAGAGGACCCTGCAAGTGTATTCTTGTGCTCTCCTTGAGAAGACCTATTCTCCCAGACCTCAC